>CALSBZ010029994.1:0-10143 GCA_943591055.1 Gobionotothen gibberifrons
CAATATAAATCTATTCTAGTAGACCTCAACAATGGAATTATGATCAGTAGAAATGGCCATGACATGGGACCTTTAACTTAAAAGGTAGGGTAGGTAAGAATGGAGAAACAAGCTTGAGTGCGCTAGAATTTGAAACTAGCCGAAACTAATCTGCCACTTCCTCACAGAGCCCCTCCTCCAACACACACGAACGCGCACATGACCAATGAGGGCACGAGATGAGTTTGTGCACAGATGGAAGGCTGACAGGCAGGTAGGCCATCTAGTTACTTTAGCCGGGCCGGCTCAGATGATTGGTCGTGCTTTTTACAGCACTACGGCTTCCACAGATGATATTTTTTTAATGTATTTTTTGTCAAAGCATTTAATGTAATCATTGCTATCGGTGTGTTAAGAGCATTCCATGGAATATAACAACAAGTGTTTCTGAAGTGAATTACCACCTTTAAGTACAGGATCTGAGTACTTTATCCATCTCTGGTCTGTAAACAGTATCTAGGACAGATATTCTGATGCATAACACATCTGATACATTAATTATGGTTATAATAGTATTTTGGGAGTGTTACGATGGAGGGGTCATTCAGAATTGGAATCCGCTGTTCATGAAATCTTGTGACATGACTTCCTAAAAGATACTTCAAGTCCAAAATAATGTATATATTGCAAAACCTGCTTTAAATACTTTGTATGGTCGCCGCTACATATACATCCTATATGTAACAGTTCACAGAGTTCACGGTTCGGTTTGGGGGTCACAGTTCGGTAAAGGTGTATTCGTCATGTGGATGTGCCGAACCATGATGTCCGAACCGTAACGAATACGGATACCATTACACCCCTAACATCCTATAATTCGTTTTCTTTAGCCAGATTTTTATTTTGAGAAAGTGTGCAACAAAAGAGCATCTTGCCATGCGTGTTTCCATCCACTAATAATAATGAGCATATCGCAAGTTGGTTAATTGAGATTAACAGTAAGGGGTGCTCATCTCTCAATGCTCCGTTTCATTCTGTGATCCCCACAGTCATGGCAGACATGGCAGTGTCCCGCTGCTGTGCTGAAAACGACTGTAGTACTACTACTCAGTGTGTAGTATGTATTTAGATCACAGTTGCAAGAATATTTGACTGACTGCTTGTGCAAACAACACACGTTTGTTTGGTTGTGCTGTAAACACATACACCAGCTGCTCTTCTGTTGCTCTTCTGACAAAGTAGAGCCTTAATGAGTGTTTGCTGTACAATGTAAACATGTGCTGTTTCCACAGGCGTCTCCTAATCAAGGATTACAACTTTAAAGTGTTTTTCACCGAGATGTGAAATGTTCATCCGAGGTCTAAGAAATCTGTTGAACAAATTGTCCTCCCTTAAAGCCCTCAAATTCTTGTTGATCAGACTATGGAAAGCTCAGTGTCTTCTTCCTGATCTGGCAAGTATGGAGGTGACAGCTTTGCTCCAGCAGGCTCAGCCTGTGTTTCAAAGATATTTGGATTCACCAAATGTACAATAAAGTGCCAACTGAAGGGATGTTGACCAAAGCTTAATGTGTTGATTGTCTCTTGGATCATTTGCTAATGTGGTTGTTGTTTTGGGCTGCCACTGTGCTTTGATGTGTGCTTCATTTCTTGGCTAGCTAATCAGCTGGATGCTCCCAGGAACAGACGGAGGTAGAAGGGGTTGACGAGAGAACTGGCTCATGGACCCATGGATTTCGCCCACTGCCCCAGGGCCTCTCTCTTTCAGGAGTGGCCCTTGTGTGTATCCAAGCTCATTTCTCAGGTGGGACTTCCATCTAGAATCTTAGCCCTGTTGTGTCCCTACACTGTAAAAAAATATTGAATTGAGTTGCTTACTACATTAAAGTAGTTCTCTCGACTATCTTTAATATGTTGCTTGTTTAAAGTGTGTGTCATTTAATACATTCAGTTGGCAAAACTTAAAAATCCAAGGTTAGAGTTCAAACGAAGTTCTTTGTGTATGCTTCGAGCTAAGAACGGGGTCTCCAACACAAATATGCAGGGGGTTTTCTACAGTATTTCGCCTTTACATGTTCGGCAGTGGCTCTCTGCTGTTCTCAACGGGACTGATCATCCTCAAGGTGAGCACTTTGTTTGAATGTTGTATTGAAATTATTAATATAGAAAATGTCTGATTTAAAGTGTAACATTAATTGATTGCGAATTATTTAGTTGATTGTTGTTAGTGAATTATCAGTTAATGTGGCACTAGATTTTAGTTTGTGGTACATTAGCCGAGTTTAACATTAGCTAGCTAACGCTTCTCTTCAAGAGGAAAAATGTTTTAGAAACGTTTATCATGTCTGGCCCTAGACTTTTAAGGCATGCTACGATGGACAAGTGTAGCCAGAAATGTGGTCAGCTGTTAGCTTAGCACATATAAGATGAATATCAGTGGCAGAAAAATATAACTATGAATGGGGGTTTTAGCAATATTTTGGCAACCCGTCTGTCGGCCAGCATTGAGGACATGCGGGTTCTTATTATACATCCATGCATGCGGGTCTGTCAGGTCGAGCCTGGCGTGAGGGAGGAAACACGTTAAACTGTTTTATGGTAAAAGACGGACTGCATAATTAAGGGCGGATTACCGTGCGTTAACGATCAACTAGAATGTAATGTGTGCGAGGGAATCAACCGTTTAAGAGCACGATGTCGACATCAGCAAACATGTTTTCACCGTCGCTCCAACGATATTATTTTCGGCAATTAAATACGTCAAACAACATTTAAGATTAAACGTGTTACAGCTTCATAGATCGACATGTCTGATAGGTGGTAACAGTCATGTCTCTGTCCCCGTCAGTGCAGCAGACCGACGGAGTGTGTTGAAGCGGCCTATGAACAACTGCAGTCCCCGGTTCAGGTGGCGACTGGCGCGCTAACGGAGCTCCAGGAGGGAAAAGCTTTGCGACGCTGAGGTTCAGCTGATTTGCAAAGGTATGCTAACATGGACATGTGTTGTCTGCCACATGGTCGGCTTTTAGCTTGAAAAATATACGATGGTGCATATTAGCGTTAGCCGATCTCCATTTAGATAACACGCATTTTAAAGGTTTTTCGCCTGCTGTCTGTCTGCAGACTTGTCAAAGCATTAATTCATGGTTTTTACTAACCGGTATCAGTATGTTGTTACTTCGGCATCATTTTGAAACGTGTATTACAATTAAATCACGGTCAAATATGTTCATTTTGTTGTAGCCCCCTTGCCAGTGATTCTCTCTAGTTTAGCATACTCAGCCCGACTCAGCCTGGTTGTTGGCCCGCTAAGAACCTCAATTTTATGGGGCCAGAAAAACTGTTACCGCTAGCCGATACTACGCCGAGTGGAAACGCAACCAAAAACGGGCCGTGCACGGCACGCTTAAACCGCGCTGTAGTGGAAACGCCATTATTGTAAATCACCTCCGCACCCGCCTCTCCCCTGGGCATGTAGACATGCCTATTTTCTTAAAATAGCTGCTTCCTGTTACATATTGTGATCATCTATCCTATACAACACATCCATTTAAGAACGAGACATTATAGGTCAGCGTTATGTCGGCCGTTTTTGTATTGATTTTAATTTTATAAAACAAACGTCAATTCGATTAATCTTTTTTTGTTGGGGTCGAATGTAATGCCCCTTTAAATTCCCATCCATAGTGCATTTCACTGCCAGGAATATTCAAATATATGAATGTTTTCAACCCCTTTGGCAGCATCATTTTGGACCTAATTTATATCCCTCATGCCAGGTCGTGGAAAAACCAAATTAATCTTGATTTGATATATGCCGTTGCTACAGCAATGTTATTTCGGCTATAAAGTGTGTTTAAAAACAAATAAGATATAATGTGTTACAGCTCCATAGAGTGACATGTCTGGTTATTCATAATATTAACAGTTGTCTCTCTGAAACTCAAACTGGCTTATTTCTTTTGTTATGCTTTTTACTATATTAGGCTGCAGGTATGTCAGCTACTTTGTATTTTATGTACATTCCACTAAGAGGAGGAATGAGAATAGATGTTAGGACTGCCTACACATGCCAGAGTATTTTTCTCCTAAGTTTAGTGTTTTATTTCGTTATAACAAAATAGCAATAAACAACGGTTTCCTTTAATGCCATTCTTAAATAAATGCAACAAGCTGTAGTTTTTGTAGACTGTAAATACACCAACTATATCTTTAGTTTATGATTTGTGTTATCAAATGTGTTCTGCGGCTACAGATATTTCTTTAATATACTCAGATATAACTGTTAAATGGGTTAAGTTTTTTTTAAGATACAGTGATTAACAATATAAAGTAATTGTAGAGGCCATTTCCATTATTCACAGGTGAGTTGTGGGAGTGATTTTACAGAGATTACAGTTTAGTTTGACTTGTATTCTCTTGAGTTGTACAGTACCAGTTTTTCAAAATAGTACATTACCCTTAATCCAAACAAAATAAACTTAAATGCCAACATCAATATAAATGGCTTCAGTACTTCTGAAAGGACTAAAAACTGTCATTCATTGTATTAATGCTTTTGTCTTCATGCTGCTTTTGTGTACCACAGACTTGCTATGAGTTCCTTCGAATCACCACCAAGGACCTGTGTGGGACATTTACAGCAGCCTCGGATGAATTCTGTCCTCGACTGATCAAACTGTATAGAGCCAGGAAAGAGCCTTCGGACACGGGATGGAAACCTCTTGGAGTCTCTTGATGAACAGGTAGCTTTGGTCTTTAATGTCGTAATGATCATTTACAATATTCTTAAAGAGAACAAACAGGTGCATCTCAATAAATTAGAATATCGTGAATAATTTCAGTAATTCTATTTGAAGAGTGAAACTTATATTTTATGTAGGTTCATTAGACACAAAATGAATTATTTAAAGCGTTTATTTGTTTTAATCTGGATGACTACAGTTTACACCTTTTATAACCCAAAATGCAGTATCACATAATTAGAACATTTCACTATTTTTTTAAACATCTTTGATTTTGAATGTCAAATGTGAAGTTTTCTGTTGCCTCAAAAATGCACTTCTCGTAACTCAAGAATAGATGTGAAAGTTATTAAAAAGGTTAAAATCCATTTATATCTAAAAGGGGTGTCCTATCTTGTAAAAGCATCATATTTTGGTACTTACTTCACTTTTACCTCATCAACAAAGTTTACATAAGTCCTGTTTAATAATTAAATCTCTCTTCCATCAGGTTCAAACAACTATTGCAAAGTTATTTTGTTCAGAGAAGACTTGCCGTTTTAAATAAATCACAAATGGATCCTGACTTCTGAAATGACCCTTTAATCACTCATTTTAATCCTAATGCTCTTTTTTTCTGATTTACAGACATATGACATTGCACAGCAACGAATGAGAATGTGTCTGGAAGGTCTGCCCTTATTTGTCCGTGACGGTGCACAGAAGCTTTTCCTGAAATGCCTGGTGTGTACAGTATGGTTGTCCATTAACCATAAGTCTACATTTAATGTCATACACAGGGATGCAAATTTGTCACCTTTCGGTGAAATTCGCTGTTTTGAATCCAAAATAGGTCGTTTGTGTGATTCATGTAGGTCTGCAATACAAATATTTTTGGGGTATGGGGGGGTCTGGGACCCGGAGTAATCTGTTAGTATCTGTTATTCCTCATTTTAAAGCCCATATTCCGTGGGGTCGGGGGCTCGGATCCTTGTCACCTTTTTCATACCTGATGAGTTTGCATCCCTGGTCATACAAGTGCAGTTATTAAGTTTTCCTATAATCATAGATAAAACTGTTTTGAAGATGAAGCCCGATTCTCAGGATAAATACTAGACCTGCTACAGAACTACTAGTGAACTAGTTGTTCAACAGAACAGTTAACATGTTCACAGTAATGATTGTGTCATTGCTGAGCAATCAAACCAGTGTTTTATTTGCAGTTATATATTATCCTTATTTGGTAAATAATAATTGCTTATCTGCTTTCTACATGCAGGACACTGATCCGGAAGAAAAGCAGACTGCTGGTGTGAAGACACTTTTGAGACTGTTCAGCACATCTTCATGGGACTTTCCACCAGTTGCTCCCAGCGGGTCAGGAAAACAAAGCTCTTAGTCTAAGTGAGCATTGGCAAATTGTCCTAACGGATTTACAAGATAACCCCATTTCATTGGCCTGCCTTCACCGCTGTTTGTGACTTGAACTTTGAGTTCCCAAAACCAAACTAACCAACTAACTAACTAACCAACTAACTAACCCACTAACTAACCCAAATAACCCACATTCTTTATCTTTACAGTTAAAATGTTATCTAGTGACATGAACATCCTGCAACATTTTCAACGACATATTCTCACTCTTAGGGCACAAGCACCATTTTTCTCTAACATGTGTTCACATTTTTCTTAAGCTGACTTGCCTACTCGTTGTTGTAAGATTTCAAGGACTAGTTACTGCCACAATTGTTGTCTTGCAGATTTTTTAAAAGATGGAGCTGTTTTGTATAAAGAGCCATAAGAGCTTTTACTAAGTGGTGGAAGAGTTGGAAATGGTGTGATCCCTCACAGAGTTGTGTCACTGGCTGTTTACATGCATTTTGTCTTGCAAGATCTTTGGAAGCTTCTGTGATATGTACAAACTGAGAAACAAAGATACGTTTTACAGATTGTTCCTATTAGAATTTCGTCGTTGTTGTTGTTTGGTAACTGTTAGTGAAGATAGTTTTATAACTTGGATAACTTTGTTATTCCATAGCTGCTATTGTTTTGACAGCAGGCTTATTCAAAGGGTGGTTTGCACATTTATGGATTTCATCCACATTTGTTATGAACCCTAGCCTTATGGAAGAGTTTTAGTAATGGTGTATGTAGTGGCTATTTGTCAACAACAATAAACTTCAAAAGGCCACTGAGGCATCAGGGCCCTGTGCTACGAAACTGGTTCAACCTAACCTGGATATGTTTGAGTTAGCCGGTTGGCCTAATCCAAAACATACGCGCTCTCGCTAAACGGCACTACGACACGGGTTACCAAGTGGATCGCTCAAGCCAGCCGTGTCCTATCTAGTTAGGTGCGCGTTCACATAAAAGGGGTGGTATTTGGAGCATTCGACCAATCGGCGTCATGGAAAAACAGCGAGCAACATACTTCACTGCGGAGGAGCAAACCATCATTATGAGCCGATATCAAGATGTCAAACATATAATTCAAGCAAAAAGTAGCACAATGGTAGCAGCCAAACGTCGCAAGCGAAGTTGGCAAGACATTGCAGACTCCGTGAATGCGTAAGTAAAATACGTAGGCATATATATATATATATATATATATATATATGCAACAGCGTGCAGAGCTGCACAGCTTTAAAAAGTGTAATGGATGCACGGCAGTCATGTACAAAAATAAATCCGGCCCTTCCAGATTCATTAATTAATGTAGTTTATTGGATACATAGTCGTTAAAATACCAAATTGATCATTGAGTGGCAGCCTTTTTTCCGACCAAAAATATTAGTCTAATAGACTAATATTTTTTTTCTAATATTTTTGTAATACTTTTAATTTCTAGACCTTTTTTTAATTCAAGCTGTAGGCTATGACATTTTGTTTTCGTTTTTCAGATGTAACCCCGGAGGGTCAAAAAGGACATGGGAGCAAATAAAAGTCAAGTATAAGAATATCATTCAATCTGGTAAGTTTCCCTCTTTTGAGATATTAAAAATAGAACTACACGTTTTGTATTGCTTCAATTAGTGTGTGTTTCATAACTGTAAAGGAAAGCGGTCACATTTGTTCACACTTCTTGCAGCCAACAGGAAAAAAACGGACCAGAGGAAGACAGGAGGGGGCCCTCCTCCAGCTGCGTTCACCCCTGCCGAGGAGCTGGCCCTCAGCAGCAATGTGGGTCGGCCCTTGATGGAAGGGGTGGAAGAGGAGGTCATTACAGTCCCTGGTGGAAGCAGCTCCCACCACCTTTTTCTACAGGGTAAGAGTCAGGGATCTGTAAATAGCTGGGATGCTATAAAACACAATTATATATCTATTTTTGTGGGAGTAAGTAACATGTTGGCCTATTTTATTGTGCTGCAGATGATGGGGAGAACCTGCTGCCCCTCCCCAATCACCCACTACCCCATACAGAGGTAACCTTTGGTACGTCACCTATATGGTCGCTGAATATGGCTAACATAGACCATTGACATGTCTTATTTTTTTCAGGAGGGCCTGGATGACGAGGAGACGTTGTCCGTATACTCCGAGAGCGCTCTGCCGGTACACTTTAGTATTTTATTACCAATGATAGTGATTGAATTGAATGGTTTTCAATTTGCCCTAACACAGATAGAGAGGGTGTGGACACGTTGCTTTAATTGATTCTTTCTGATTACTTGCACATGGCGGTGGGACATGGGACAAATAACTACTCTCTATTGAAAATATATTTGCTTTGCTCAATTTGCAGGAAGAAGGAACTCTTCCTCCCCCGCAGCCCTCCACATCCAGGGCCTCCACATCAAGGCCCTCCACACGACAGGTAATTAATTAAACTAAATGTACAAGTATAGGCAAGTTTTAAAATGGTCAGCTTTCTTGCTGTGAGCCATGCTTGAATGTTAAAGCAACATATATGTGTTTCAGGATGAAGCAGACTCAGTGAGGGCCCTGTATAAACGGACCCTAGTCCAACATTTACACATGAATGCCCAAACCATTGAACTGAATGCCCTCCTCATCAAGAAGACCAAGTTGGAGGTGGAGAAACTGGAGAGAGAGAGACAGGTCATTGTGTAACATTCGATCATTTATTTTCAAGTCAAATGAAAGATGCATAAGGTGACCTTTATG
Source organism: Gobionotothen gibberifrons (assembly GCA_943591055.1). Lineage (NCBI taxonomy): Eukaryota > Metazoa > Chordata > Actinopteri > Perciformes > Nototheniidae > Gobionotothen > Gobionotothen gibberifrons. The sequence continues at coordinate 8,828 of CALSBZ010029994.1, forward strand.
TTTTAGGATACCTAAAAGACAAATCCCTTTTGTCTTTACAGAAAAAGTTAACCAAAATTATGTTTTTTTTCTCTTTTTCCTTCAGGAATGGCAGAGAAAATAAAGTCTGACATAAATCACCCAAGGCCTCTCTCTCTGTGTGTTATTTTGTTTATTATGCAAATGTCAATGCAATAGCATCCCTGACAGCCCTGCCAGTAGGGTAGTCCAGGGTGATGGGGTCTACCACATCAGGAGGTTGGGGGTCTGCAGGAGGGGCCCTCTCCTTCCTCAATGTGGCGATGTTGTGCAGCACAACACAGGCCGCAATGATGCGGCATGCTCTTGCAGGGGCCACTCTGAGCCCCCGCAGGCAGGTGAATCTGGCCTTCAGTAGACCAAAGGCCATTTCTATCCTGACCCTGGTCTTGGCATGGGCCACATTGAAACTGGTTTGTGGCCCTTCACCAGGGTCAGGATACGGGGTCATCAAGAATGGCTGGCAGGCATAGCCCCTGTCCCCGAGCAGCACTCCACTGAAGAGCCCTGAAGATAAAGGAACATTTCCATAAGTATACAGTATACAGTTTAAGAAGCACAAAACAATAAGAATGTACAGTTGCCATACCCTGCTCGAGTTTGTGACACAGTAAAGACTCTGCAAAGATCCTGGAGTCATGCACTGACCCAGGCCACTTTGCCACAAGGTTGGTGAATATACACCTGTGGTCACAGGTGGCCTGCAAAAGCATTTGGGGTTAAAAAGCCTACTTCCACAAAAAGAGCATCATAGTCAGTGTAGCATCAATGTTCATTTGCAATGAGCCCATGTTGTAGATAAAGATAGTCCAAGTGTGAAACATGTACTGTGTGAATATTTAATTGTGAGTTCCTTTAATCACCCAGACTTCAATGTGTGTTCTAGTGAATGTGCAAGATTTACCTGAATGTTGAGGCTGTGGATGGATTTGCGATTTACATAGTCGCCTTCATGTTCTCCCAGGGACGCAGAGATCGGTACGTGTGTGCAGTCTATACAGCCAAGCACCCTGGGAAACCCTATGAAATAGTATGCTGCATTTGTTATACAACAGTGTACATCATAGGAACAACATTCACTGTAAAGATATAATCACATACCTGCCATGCTGTAAAATCCCTCTTTGATCTTCTGCGTGGGACATGTGCCAGGAAACACAATAAAGGACTCTCTGAGCCCTGTAAGAGCATGTGCGACCTTATGTACAGCACGGCAGACTGTATTCTTGCTGAGGTTCTCTGCATCACCCACAGCATAGAGAAAAGTACCGCTCGCAAAGTAGCGCAAAGCGATACAT
>CALSBZ010030087.1:0-25314 GCA_943591055.1 Gobionotothen gibberifrons
CACACACACACACACACACACACACACACACACGAGTGCCGTCAGTTTGAGGCGTGATTGAAGGTCATTCCAAGACTAAGGACCATAATGAAAAAGACTCCTTTTCCCGGCCTCAGTCCGCACAGCAGGTACCTGGAACCGTATGCAGGCACTGGATCTGAGGTTGTAAGAGTCACAAACTGGAGCAAATCTGGCACATGTACAGTCAGGGCCGTATCTAGGATTTCCTAAATACCGATTTTTTTTTCTTGATCTAGTGAGGTGCTTTTTAAGTCCTGTGGGGGGTCCGAAATTGGATAATATATTGATTTCAAACCAAGTCAGTGGGCTGCAATATAAATTATTTTTGAAAGTGTAATGCATAAGAATCAGTTGATTGACAGTTGACAACATCAATAATGGAAAGTAGAGCTTTGCGATTCATTCCAACCTTCTCTGCATATGCATCACTCAGAACAGAATTAATGCTTTTCTGTTGCCCTTGGGCTACTGACAGAAAATGTTCAGCCAGCTCCGAGGCATGTAGGTGTGCTGGACTACAACTGTGGTTAGAAATGATGCCCCGCTTCTCTCCAATGGCATTTTTCCAGTCTCGAAATCCGTCATTTATGAAGATTGTGGTTTTTTGTTTTTTACTAAATGACATACAAATGGAACAATAGGTGGAATCTTCTGAAACAGAATATCTTAGCCAAGGATATTTCTCCTCCCACTTCATGTTATAGCGTAATTGCTTTTCACCAAACTTTGTTTTGGGGTAATTATGTTCATGTTTGAACCACTTATTTTTGAGAAGGCAGTACTTTTCTTCATCAGTTAGTGCTTTATTTTTATACTTGGCTGGATCAAATTCATGTAGAATTGTCTGTCTTTGACCGTTATCAGCTCTCTCACCCCTCATCTCTCTCTCATCTATTCCTGCCACCTCTCTTCCGGCCTGGTCTACTCTAGTATTGGTATTTGGTCTCTCTTGTCCCCTTGTGTCTCCTGTGCTATTTCTCTCAGTCTCCATTTCCATGTCTCTCTCCTTTCCATAACCTGCACCCTCTCTTCCATTACTATCTCTGTCCTCTACTCTTTCTCTTTGTTCAATCTCTCCCTCGTTGTTAAATGTTTGCTCCTCCTCACGTGTTGCTCCTGCCAGTGAATTAAAAGCAATTCAGCAATTTAGTTCATTTCACTTGTTTGCAATCTTTTTTTTAAATTTAAATCTCTTTTGTTTGATTCTCAAAAGAGAACAAATATGTAAGAAAATTGTGTTTTATACAATTGTATGTTATGACATAACTGCAATAGATATATGTTGTTTTAAAATTATGCCTATTGTCTATAAATGAAGACCATTGTTATAGATAGATAGATAGATAGATAGATAGATATATGGGGTTATTAAGCCTACATTATTTTTGTGTGACTGTACCTGCAGTTCCTCCCTGACTTCCATCACTTTCTCTCTCTCTCTTTCTCTCTGCCTGTCCTGTCTCTTCCTTACCAAAGCTGAGCTTCGACGGACGTAGTCTTTTCATTATATCTGAGTCAGTGTAAAAAGAAAACAATACAATATTATATCTTCAATGTTTTACTCAAATTGAAATGAAAGAAAAGCATTACAACGTTTGTTAAAAGGTAATCCTTCTGACATGTGGATGTGTGTAATGGATGTAATTAACTTTAGCTCTCTAGCTAGTTTATTCACGCAATTTAAACCAAAGTGTAGCCTATAGCTGCAATATAAGTTAGTGTGCATGTTGTCGGACGTCCACTGACTAACGTAGAGCGTTCACACAGGATCTGCTGGTCATATGATGTCCTGTGAGGAACAGAAACACAAGCAGCCCGCTGGACTCAGATCTCTAGATACCTCCGCCTGTCCTCCGCTGCAACGATACAAGCCCGGGCTGCGGTGGTTTGTTGATACATGTTGTCTTCTTCTGTTTGCTTTAATCGAGGCTGCGTAGTTATGCAGCGCCCCCATGGTCAGTAAATGGAATTACTACAAAGAACCCCGTTTAGTGCAGTTATTTCACAAGTTTTGTTATACACAGCTCGGAAAATATTACCGAGGTCCGGACCTCGGTGAACTCAATGGTAGATACGGCCATGTGTACAGTGGAAGCTTACCTAAAATGGCTTTATACATTAATAAACCAATGCTGCATCCTACGCATAGTAAGTGAGGACCATCCAGTTAGGCTATACAGTTTGCAATGATGAGTCCTATACTGGGTGCATTAACGCAGTGCAGCATGGTAGAGTGGGTCAAGTTTGGCCAAAACCAGAGCCATCTATGACTCTGGCCAAAACAGTAACTCTGACGAATCAGAAAACAGGAAATAATAAAAGTTTACAACACTTGCAGAAGTCTCAATGGACTCTAGAATGCAGATTGTTAACCAAAAAGTAATTTTCTGACATCCAGTAATACAGAGTAAATAATGAATGTGTTAGAAAGCAGATTCTGGTTTTAACACTCACCCTGTTGTCCTCCTCGTGTCGAGCTGTAAAATGGCGTCTGGCAGTCTGACAAGTCTGACTTCATACTTTCACTTTCAACTTCCCTCCCTCTCTGCATCTCCTCCCTCTGTTTCATAACCAGCCTCATCAGCTGAAGCAGTTCACATACATGGTCTTTGTTCAGTGAGATAGAAAAAGACATACAGCTAAAAACAAGCTCAACAAAGTTATCAAAAGGACACAACATCCACACATCAGCGTCCATAGGATATAATTAAATCTGCTTTGTATAAAAAAACAATGAACAGCGACTTCAATAAAAACACAAAGCTACATTTAACTAATTTACAAGATGTGCCAAAATCAGGACTGAAATAGAGATTTCACCTCTAGCAAGGTGGAAGGAGGAAAAGTGTTTTAAATAGGGGCAGAGAACCAGGAGAGAAGCAGACTGCAGCACCTCACTGAAAAGCGTTTTAAATAGGAGGAAAGTGTGCAGGGATGCTCAAATACGTGTTCATGCAGCCCCTAAATAATGGTAATACTGATTAAAAATAATTTCTAGGGCAGAAAGTATTTTAAAAGTGAGAAAACTATTTTAAATGGCCAACATGAGCACAGTGCATTAACAGTAGACGATACGATAAGTAAAGGCAAATCAATTGATTTAAAGTGCGGGGAGGCTCCACACCAGGCACAGGTACATTCCTACATCCCCACAATAGTGACACTGATAATTTAAAGTAGTTTCAGCGGCGAAAAGAGTGCTAAAAGTCTGGTACAATCTGCTAAAAGTCTGATAACAGTCTGATTGTTTCAGAGACCCATAGTAATGATACAAAAAAACATTTACATCTAAAAGTATTGATTCAAATTCATTTTTAGGAGGGAAAGTGCAGATGAGGCATTTTGGTATTTTGGGCAAAACACTTCACCCAACCTTGTGTATATATATATATATATATGCCGTTAAAAACTGTGCAACATATACCTGGCTGCTAAACAGTGGCGGTTCTAGAACATTTTGCATGGGGTGGCGGACAGTACGTGGTATTTTGTGTGTGTAGGGGTAGACATTAAGGGTACAATTTCACTTGAATTTTATTATCACTGGTCCCACCATTGTAACCACTGGTCCAAGAGCATTCGTCCAAAAGCATAGACTAATAATGAAGAAAATGAAGACATTTTTTGCAATAGTAATGTATGCACAAACTACATTACTACTTGTACTACAACATTTGAATCATCAGTTCTTCCTCATTTTCCTCAATTGTTCATATTTTGTTTATTAAAATAATTATATTGTGGTCATTGTTAAACAATGTCTGCTATTATTATGAGTATTATTATTTGTATAATACACTTTCTGCCTTCCTGTCATTATCAGGAGTTAGAAATGTAATGGCTATGTAATAGATTAGATTAGAACCTTCATTATCCTAAACTGTTGGGACATTTCCCTATATAGCGAATACCTTTTATATGTTCTACTCTTCACTTACTTGTCAGCATAGCATTGATGTACAGAGCCGACAAAAGACCTTGTTTATATTGGCATCAAGAGCATGGATGTATAATAAGAACTGGATACAGCGTGGGAGGCGGGGCCTCATTCATTCCTATGAGAGTTGCTCATTAGCGCATGATAAAATGGCCCAACTTTTGAGAGAGCGAAACGTCACAGATTACCCGGCATGCCTGAGAAGTAACCGTATGTGCGCTCATAGCGCATGCGCAACTTTAACCAAAATGCTCAGAATAACGTTATTAGCACATTTTTACAACTTGAGGAACGAATGTTTTTAATAAGGGCTATACAAGTGTTCATACTGGGTGGTTTATTTAGTTTAAAAAAAATTATCCAACGATTTACAGACCACTTCTTCCCCATGTAAGTCAATGGGAAAAAGTGTTTCCGGGCCTGGCAACCAAACGGAAGTGCAGTACCGCCGTTTGGCCACCACGAATATTTTCATTTGAGTCCGGCGCACTTCCTGGGGGCTTGATCAAGAATGGTGCAGTGACACGTCCTAAAACCAGGAAGTAAGCTGCTGGTTCCCTCGACAAAAAAGCAACGGGATTTCTCCATAGCGTTTTAGAAAATAGCTGGAAATAAGATCTGTGGAAAACATACCTGTTTGATAAATGCACGTTTTGTTCAGCCGGATAATCTCCACATGTCTACCCTACTTTTATAATTTTCTAATCATAAATCTAATCGATAATTATAAAAGGGTTTTAGGACGCGTCACAGTGTGGCTGAAACCTTCTCTCCCTCTTCTTCTCATACTCCCTGTCACTCTCCTTTAACTCCTCCGGTGACTTTCTTGTATTTGAAGATTGTTTTTTGCCCGGCGCTTGGCCGGTTACCGCTGGTATTAAAAACATTTTGGCGAATGGTTAGGTGGCGCGAAAGTCTGTAGTGAACGAAAGCACTCCCGCTTACGGGAGCCTGCTCGCGCTGCGATCCGCAGCAAACAGCTGTTTGCTTTTCACCCAACAACGACAACCGCCTCACGAAACGCTATGTTGTAGCGTTAATAAACGAAACAATTAAAACAAATTGCTTGTCAAAATACCTATACCACAGGACAATTTCTTTTTTTTTAAGCATTGTTTTTAGTGGCCCGAGCAGGCAAGTGGAAAGTACGTTATGCTGGCCCGGGGGGTCTAAATAGTGCTTCCGGGCCAGCGGGCCATTTATAATGTCGAGCCCTGATATATATATATAACCTATTTATTGTTAAATCATGCCCTAACAGAAGTGTTTTTAATGCACAAGAGAAACACGGTGTTCAGACAAACAAACTAAAATATAGTATAAAACAGCAGAAAATACTCACGATACCCTAGAATTCTGTTTATTGTAAGTACAGTAAAAGTACTTAGTTATACTTAAGTACACAAATGACATCACCCATCTCTTAAGAGAGCTAAAGGTGACCTATGCAGCAACACATTTCAATAAATATGTGTCAATACTAAGAGCTGCTAGATTGTGCTGCTGTAAAGGAATATGTAAGGAGAATAGGCTACCATGTGGTCCAGCTGGAGCCTCATCTGCCTCCTGATCCCTGCCTCTGTCCCTCTTTCTGACACTTCATCTTTATTCCTCACATACATTTCTTCTTCTTCACTAAAGTCTTCATCTCCTCCTGGCTTTCTCCCGCTCTGACCCTCCTGGTCTCTTCATCTCCTCCTGGCTTTCTCCTGCTCTGACCCTCCTGGTCTCTTCAGTGAACTCTCTTTTCCTTTTCCTCTTTCTGTTCTTCCTGATCACTTCTCAGATATGTCTTTTGTGTTGATGTTGTTGTTGAATCACTCCAGCTACTCTGGCCTGCAAGAGTCTACTTGTGAAAAGCACTGGTACAAATGTGTGTATAACTTTTCACGTTAGGGCAGGGCCGCCCCTCCCTACAGGCCGATCACGCAGACAGCCGTAAATGCGGCGCACTTATGCAGCGCAATTAGTGTGACGCGGCACGGTTTCTCCGCTGCAAGGCTCCACTGTTTTGAATCTGAAAACGGAAAATCTGCAACTGAAAAAAACCAAGGATTCAAATATCAAAATATGTATAAAAGGAGTGGAGCTGTCTTTTTATTGTGGAGGAAATTCCACTTTAAAAACAGAAACAACCTCGTTGGCAAGGAATGAACAAATAATAGAAGTTTAAAGCAAAGTTGTGTTATTTAATAAAGTCAATAAAAGTCCAAAAGCATTTAACAGAGTTAATCTACTTCAGCCGAACCCTGAAAAGTCTCGCACCAAGAAGCCAGCACCAGACCTGCCTCATGCAAAGAAAATACCAATACTTTATACACTACAGAAGGAGGGAAGGGGAAGGTCTTCAGCAAGCGAATTTACATGACAAGAAGTGTTGACCAGATGGTTTGAAACTTACATACAGCTATGCAATTTACATTACAAGAAGTGTTGACCAGACGGTTGAAACTTTACATACTTGTTAATTACAAACCAATGGTTGTAGAGACAGACTTTGTTTTGTTCTAAGGAAGATGAAATTAGAGGCTAGATGTGAATTCAATCAGTGGGAAATAAACAGATAATTAAGTTACTGACAAAAAGTGTCATTAGTGTCAGTGTTTCCCCTACCATTGTCTTGGAGGGGCGCTGCGTCCCGCCAACGGAGCCCCACGCTCCCCCCCTGAAATTCAAGGTGTTAAAAAAAGAATTATAATTTTTGTTTTTATATATAGCACCAAATTGCAACTAATCTATATCTACTGTCACTTTTCACATTGAGCATGTGCTCTTTTATTAAATAAACAAAACGCTTTCATTTTAAGTTGTGAGTTTAGTGGTTTTGACCCTAAGAAACACTGATGCATTAATCAATAATCCACAGCTCCTCTCTCTGCTCCAGAGGATTTTAAAAAAGGTATCCCAATACCACCGATTGAACTCTCACACAGAATTTTGAGGTACTTGTTGTTTACTTGAGTATTTCCCTTTTTATGCTACTTGTACTTCTACTCCACTACAGTCATTTTGTACCTTTAGTTACTTTACAGATTTTGATTAATGAGGTTAAATATAATCAAGTCTTAAATCAGACTTTAGTTCCACCTGGAGTAAATTCACAAGCTACCCTGCAGTATACAAAGTCATTAAGGCTCTAGGCTCCGGAATACTTTGCCCCTCCATGTGAGGTCGGCCCAGACCCTGTTTTTTTTTTTAAATCAACACTTAAAACTCATTTTTTCTCTCTGGCTTTTGTTTAATATTATTCGAATATAGGAATAGTAGATATGATTACTTAAAATATAGTACCTTATATTTCACCTTGTAAATTACTTCTTTATCCATTTGTGGATCTCTGCAGGGTGTATTTTAAACCCTAAACCCCCCCTTGGGGCTTGTCCCTCCCAGTCTCCCTCTGCCGATCTAAGGTCTGGTAGAGGGGGATGGGGTACAGGGTCGCTTAGACAGGCGGGGGAGTGTGTTATGTGTTTGTGCCCTGATCAGGCGTTCCCTGAGTGTGTGATGTCTAGTTGTAGTTCCCTGTCATGTTTTGTAGTCCTTATCGTTTTCCCCTCCCCTTCTCCAGGTGTACCTATTTGTAATCAACCCAGGTGTGTCTTGTCTCGTCATTATCCCCTGTATAAAGATTCTGTCTTCCCCTTTCGTTCGGCTGCTGATCCTGTCTGTGCAGTTTGTGTTTCGTGTCTGTTCGTAGTTTATGTGTTCCTTTGTTCAAACTCTGGAGGTAATTATTAATTAAATTCTCTTTTTGTTTACTTTGGCTACCGTCTCCTTTGTTTTATGTTGCCTTAATTCAATGGCAACGTAATATGGGGGCTCGTGCCAAACTGATTTAAGCAGGTATTTGGGGGTGGCCGCTGAGCTTAATCCACGCTTGGAATTGTGGTTGACAGTGTCGTGTGTGTGTGGGCCCATGTTTTATACCCTCTTGATAAATACTTCTCCAATAAGGAGCGTTTTCATCCAGCTAGGGCAGCTGGACCATTTTCTATGGTTCCTTCCTTCGCCTGGTAGACATACCATCTATGCTGGTCGGGGTAGTAGAAAGACCCTGTCAGGATCCTCCTAGGCCGGCGTATGTCAGTTAGATTAGTTATATAGGGGGTCTGATAGTGAGGGATGGAAACGTTTAAGGGATGGGCTTTAGGTTTTTTGTTTTGAACACACGACAGTTGTTAACCGCTTGCGAATAATTTTGAGTGTGGATGCGTCAGAGGGTCATACCGGTGCTGTTTTCTATTTAGTGGATAGCGGTAGGGGAGCGGTGGCCAGAGTTATTAAGAACAGACGGTACTAGGGCAGGTATGCCTGTGAAGGTATGTGATTTTGTGGCTAGGCCAACGGTCGACTTATTGGGCTTGTGCACTAAGGAGGAATTATCGGGGATAGCAGAGCATTACGGTGTCAAGCTTGCCTCGGGCATGAAAAAGCAGCAGCAGCTATTAGCACTGGTGGAGGCTTTGACCGACCAGGAGGTTATGGAGTGCTCTGTGGACAAGCCTGAGGAGGAGGAGGTAGTCACAGGTGACCCGGTTTCGGAGAACCAGGTTTTGCTGAGGAAGATGGAACTAGAGTTTAAATTCGAGCAGCTGAGACATGCAGAGCGGGAGGCAGAACATGTGCGCCGGGAGGCAGAACATGTGCGCCGGGAGGCAGAACATGTGCGCGGGGAGGCAGAACGGGTGCGAGGGCATGAGCTTGAGCTTGGAAGGCTTGGGGTAGGGGCGCGGGCAGTGCACCTTGAAGCTAGGTTCGATGCTACTAGGCACCTACGTCTGGTCCCGCAATTTTCAGAGAAGGATGTTGACAAATATTTTTCTATGTTCGAAAATATAGCCACATCTCTGAAATGGCCTAATGACCAGTGGACAGTACTTCTCCAGAGCGCACTCACCGGGAAAGCACAAAACGTTTACGCGTCACTTTGCCCAAACACCCAGGATTACGCCGTGGTGAAGGCGGCTATCCTTAGGGCTTACGAGCTGGTGCCGGAGGCATATAGGCAGAGGTTTCGCGCTCTTAGAAGGGACAATGTGCAGACCTACGTGGAGTTTGCTTACGAGAAGGGGCTGTTGTTTGATCTGTGGTGCGCGTCGGAGAAGGTGGACACTTTGGTTAAGATGCGGGAACTCGTGCTTCTTGAGGAGTTTAAGTCCTATTGTTTGCCAGATAATGTGGCGATGTACATTAATGAACATAAGGTGAAGGAGTGCTCGGTGGCTGCGAGCCTTGCGGATGAGTTCGTGTTGACGCACAAAGTGCTCTTTGACAGACCTAGTTATCCCGTGCGCAGTGTGGAGAGTAGACCGAGGTGGGGCTTGGGTGACAGGCCTGTGGCCTCTGGCGGTGGCAGTGTGGGCGAGGTTGCTGAGCGGGGAATGAGGGGAGAAATGCGTGAGTGTTTCCACTGTGGTAAGAAAGGCCACATAAGGGAGAACTGTTTTGCCCTTACCCGTCCCAGTAAACAAATCTCGTTGGTAATGACACCCACACCCACACGCACATCTCTGAGTAGGGATGCCCAAAGGGGTGAGGGTATGAAAGCTTATTTGCCGTTCATCAGTGAGGGGTTTGTATCCTTGTCCGGCGAAGGGGTGAAGGTTCCTGTGACCATATTAAGGGATACGGCTGCGTCCCAGTCATTTATTCGGAGAGATGTGCTGCCTTTTGACAGTGGTTCAGAGGTGGATGCTGGGATAACTGTCAGGTCTTTTGGGATGCATGTCATGGAGGTTCCGCTTCATACTATCCATCTTACATCTGAGTTGGTGTCGGGGCCAGTGGTAATTGGGGTGGAAAATTGTTTTCCTGTCGAGGGCGTGTCATTAATCCTCGGGAATGATCTGGCAGGGGGTAGGGTCCTCGTGAAGGCAGATGTGACTTGTGTGCCAGCAGAGTCTGGGGCGGTGGACGGCCTGGCGGATGAGTATCCGAGGGTGTTCTCCTCATGTGCAGTCACGCGGGCCATGGTGATTAAGGCTATGGCCGAGGAAAAGGACGACGTGGACTTGTTTGATACCATCATAGCGACTGTTAACGGGGTGCCTGAGTGTCGTGACCCACTTATGGATAATCCCCAGGGTGCAGTACCACGGGAGCCTGAGGTGAAGGGGGCGGTCCCGGGGCAACCCAACTTGTGTTCATCGTCTCAGCTTGTTCCTGAAATTGGCCCTCTTGAATGTGATGCTGTTCTTCCATCTATTCCAGCCGGGCTCAGTCCTTTACTGCCCGCTACTTCCTCGTGTGAGTCTGCCCGTAGCGCGGCTGGGTTTTCTTTTGCTCGCGAGGAGCTTATCGCGGAACAGGGTAGAGATCCAAGCCTGTCAGGCCTTTTTGCGAACACTGTGGGGGTGGGAGAGAGTGAGGTTTCTAGAAGTTGCTATATCCTATTGCTGCGTAAATGGTCTCCTAGTCTAGACGCGTCAGCGGAGAATGATTGGAATGTGGTGACGCAGGTTGTGGTTCCGTTTAAATACCGTCACGATATTCTGTGTTTGGCTCACGATCACAGGCTCGCAGGACATCTGGGGGTCAATAAGACATATGATAGAGTGCTGCGCCAATTTTTTTGGCCAGGGTTGAAACGGGATGTGGTGCAGCACTGCAGGGGGTGTTCAACGTGTCAGGTGGTGGGTAAACCTAACGGGGTCATTCCACCGGCGCCACTCTACCCTATCCCGGCAGTGGGGGAACCTTTTGAGAGGGTTATCATTGATTGTGTGGGTCCACTCCCTAGAACCAAGGCAGGTAATAGCTTTCTTTTGACCATTATGTGTGCCAACACACGGTTTCCGGAAGCGATTCCACTTAAACGGATAACGGCCAAAACAGTGTCACAGGCCTTGGTGAGGTTCTTCTCCGTTTTCGGTTTGCCTCGCGTGGTACAGTCTGACCAAGGTACGAATTTTTTATCCCGCATCTTCTCGCAGGTTTTAAAGCAGCTGGATATATCGCATAGTTTCTCTAGCCCATATCATCCACAATCCCAGGGGGCTTTGGAAAGGTTCCACTCCACGCTAAAAACAATGCTTCGGGCGTTCTGTCGTGACACGAAGGACGACTGGGATGAAGGGGTCCATTTAATGTTGTTTGCCGCAAGGGAGGTGGTGCAGGAATCTTTGGGATTCAGCCCTGCAGAGCTGGTATTTGCGCATTCGGTTAGGGGGCCGCTTAAGCTGCTGAGGGAGAAGTGGTTGGGGGAGAGCGAGCCGAAGAACCTGTTAGACTATGTCTGTGGCTTTAGGGAGAAGCTGAAGAGGGCATGTGAACTAGCGAGGACAAATCTGAGTGACACACAGGGGAGGATGAAGGGCTGGTATGACAGGAAGGCTCGGGATAGAACGTTTGTAGCAGGGGAGAGGGTTCTAGTGTTGTTGCCTGTCCCAGGCTCCAGCTTACAAGCAAGGTTTAGTGGGCCGTACCTGGTTAGAGAGAAAGTAGGGGATTTGGACTACCTGATCGAGACACCGGATCGTGGGCGGAAGACTCGCTTGTGTCATGTTAATATGATTAAGCCATATTATGTGAGGGAGCCTCTGGTGAATCCTATTGACAGTATTGTTGTTCCCTCTGCGAGTGTGTCCACTGTGCCGGTGTCAGTTTGTATGTTGGCGCCATCTAGCGTTGATGAGAGTAATGACAGTCTTTGTTTTTCAGAGGGGGTTGGAGAACTGGAAGATGACGTCATTATTCCGTCCAAGGCGGTCGTGGAGGGACGATTGACAAACACTGAGTCATTGGTCACTCTTGACTGTCATCTTGGCCATTTATCGACAACGCAGCGAGATGATATCAGGGGTTTGGTTGGGTCTCATCGTGAGCTGTTCTCCGATGTTCCTTCGCGCACTAACGTGTTACAACATGACATCGATGTAGCGGAGGCATTACCCATTAAACAGCACGCGTATCGCGTGAATCCATATAAGCGGGCGCGGCTACAGAAAGAGGTGGAATACATGCTCACTAACAATATCGCTGAGCCTAGTTTCAGCCCATGGAGCTCGCCGTGCTTATTGGTGGATAAGTCAGACAAAACAGATAGGTTTTGTACGGATTTTCGCCGGGTAAATAACGTGACTAGGCCTGATAGTTTTCCATTGCCCAGAATGGAGGACTGTGTCGACAGGGTGGGGGGCGCGTCTTATGTAACCAAGCTAGATTTGCTGAAAGGATACTGGCAGGTGCCACTTACGGACCGCGCTAAACTAATTTCTGCGTTCGTGACACCTGACAGTTTCCTGCAATATACGGTAATGCCGTTTGGTATGCGCAACGCGCCTGCGACTTTCCAGAGGCTGGTGAATCGTGTGCTGTCAGGCGTAGCTAATTGTGAGGCCTACCTCGATGACCTCGTCATCTATTCTGACGATTGGGAGGGGCACATGGTTAGTTTGCGGGAGGTTTTTGACCGGCTTGGTCAGGCAAACTTGACCCTAAACCTGGCCAAGTGTGAGTTTGGCAGGGCGACCGTCACCTATCTTGGCAAGGTAGTGGGGCGGGGGGAGGTCCGCCCTGTCCACTCCAAGGTGGAGGCGATACTTGGTTTTCCAGAGCCTGCTACACGTCGGGACCTCCGGTGTTTTCTGGGGATGACGGGGTATTATAGGGGTTTTTGCAGAAACTTCTCAGCGGTAGCTTCTCCCCTCACGGATCTCTTGAGCCCAAAGATCCCATTTCAGTGGACGCCTAGGTGCACTTTTGCGTTTCAACAATTAAAGTCCATCCTGGTCAGTGCTCCTGTCCTCGCAGCGCCTGTGTTCACAAAGCCTTTCAAGTTGGCTGTGGATGCTAGTGAGCTGGGCGCAGGCGCGGTGCTTCTGCAGGACGATGAAGGGGGTATAGAACATCCGGTGTCATATTTTTCTAAAAAGTTTAATATACACCAGCGGCGCTATTCAACCATTGAAAAGGAGGCATTGGCCTTGATTTTGGCTCTCTCCCATTTCGAGGTGTATGTCGGTTCATCCCAGGTACCGATTAAAATATACACCGATCACAACCCGTTGGTCTTTATAGGCAGGATGCGGAATTCGAACCAGCGGCTAATGCGCTGGAGCCTTTTCCTGCAGGCTTTTGATGTTGACGTGGTTCACGTCAAGGGCAAGGACAATGTGTTGGCTGACGCGCTATCACGGCTGTAGTCAGTGACTATCCATGGGGTAGTGTGGGGGTTATGGCTGTCCATACCAGTGCTGTTAGTACAATTAGTTGTTTTTTTATTGTGCTGACAGCATTATTGTTTCTTGTTTTCCTTTTTCTGTTTGTGTTCATTCCCCCATTTCGCCTTGGGGTTATGGACACAAAGTTGGGTGTGGGGGTGTTATGTGTTTGTGCCCTGATCAGGCGTTCCCTGAGTGTGTGATGTCTAGTTGTAGTTCCCTGTCATGTTTTGTAGTCCTTATCGTTTTCCCCTCCCCTTCTCCAGGTGTACCTATTTGTAATCAACCCAGGTGTGTCTTGTCTCGTCATTATCCCCTGTATAAAGATTCTGTCTTCCCCTTTCGTTCGGCTGCTGATCCTGTCTGTGCAGTTTGTGTTTCGTGTCTGTTCGTAGTTTATGTGTTCCTTTGTTCAAACTCTGGAGGTAATTATTAATTAAATTCTCTTTTTGTTTACTTTGGCTACCGTCTCCTTTGTTTTATGTTGCCTTAATTCAATGGCAACGTAATAGAGTGCATCTGACGAAGACATAGGTTGTTGTGCTCCCTATCTGTTTCTTATCCTACATTTTCACCCTGGACTAGAGGGAAAGCGTTCTTGGACGCCTTTTCAGCTCTGTTTCCTACTATATTCTTCCTACCCCGTTTACTTTGAACTATTCTAGGAGAGTGTGTTTACGTTGACTCGTTGGGCCTTTCCTCCTGTACTTTTTTGTTCCCCAGTACTTTCCTTTAATCTTAATCCAGGAGAGTGCATTTAGGCCTCTCCTACTGCCTATTCACTGTTGTCCCTCTTCACTAGTATACCCTGTCCCCTTTTTCATGTACAGCACTTTGGCTCGATCAAAGATCGTTTATAAATGTGCTATATAAATAAAACTCAAAATAAGGGCTTTGAAGTGAGCAGAAAACTGAACAATTCATTATTTTATTGGAAATCAAAGGGCAGGGATGAAAGGCGACCGAAAAGTCATTGGCTGATATTTGACTCAAATCTCTAAGTCTGACAAACTAGCGAAAATTCCATCTGGTTGACCGCGGTTGGCTTCAAGCTGTTATTCACTGTGGTGAGGTCGTAGATCTGAATCCCGACAAAACATTTCGATATTTTTTAAGTTAAAATGACCCCAGGGCTGTTTGTTATCTTTTTGATCTTGCACATTTTAAAGTGTTTATGTACAAACAGTATTTTAGAGATGAGCCACCCAAGGTTTAATGTTATTTCTACACAGCTACTAAAAGAAAATTGAAAACTGATTTATATTTGATACCTTTTGCTTTCCTTTTATCAAACCCAAATCTGTTACAAAATAGAAAGAATGCTTTGCCCTAAAAATGTATCACCGTGGTGAATACTGTCCTCAAGGTCACTCCACACCTGGCTCGCCGGTTTAACGACCAAGTGCTAAAGAGGGATTACAAAAGTGTCATTAGTGTCAGTGTTTCCCCTACCATTGTCTTGGAGGGCGCTGCGTCCCGCCAACGGAGCCCCGCCAACGGAGCCCCGCCAACGGAGCCCCACGCTCCCCCCCTGAAATTCAAGGTGTTAAAAAAATAATTATATAATTTTTGTTTTTATATATAGCACCAAATTGCAACTAATCTATATCTACTGTCACTTTTCACATTGAACATGTGCTCTTTTATTAAATAAACTAAACGCTTTCATTTTAAAAGGAGACATGTCATGGCCATTTCCACTGATCATAATTCCATTGTTGAGGTATACTAAAATAGAAAAATACTGTGCAATTTTCCAAACTCACATTGGTTTCGCATACAGCATCTCTGTAAAGTATGTGTATTCAGCAGTATTCACTTTCTCCACTAAACGGCACGCTGCAGCTCCAATAACTCCAGGCCCCACCCTCCCTGTGAGCACAGTGTGCTCTGATTGGTCGGGACCATAGACTGTATATATAAATGGACGTAGGGTCCGTGACGTCACCCATAGGATTCTGCAGAGTTGCCGAGAAGCCCTTAGTAGGCGGAGTCGGCCACTAACGGCTCGACAGCGACGTCAGAGTTCAACTCCCGCCTGCTCCAAATAAGGGTAAAGAGGCGGGACCTGCTGCCTCCGAGCTGAAAGTTCAAGAGCTAGCTGAAGCTACCAAGCTAAGCTAACATGCTCCCCATCTGCACACTGCCGTCACATTTTACGTTTCTAAGGTAAGCGGACATGAAACTATTCGCAAAACTATAAATAATAATTTAAGTTATTGAGTTGTTAGCATAATACTTCAGAATCTTAAAATCCCTTAACGTTTGTTTGCAATTGTGTTAAATTCAACACTGGAATCAAGCAAATATTAATATGTTTGCATGACATTAGTTATTTATATTTTGATATCACTAACTATATGTTTAATACATTTAAGTCAAGCTAAGGTACATGTGATGGTAGCTAGTTAGTGCTCTTACCTGTGAGGCCTCCTCCAAACAGCATAATAACTAGACTGTATCATTAAAACTAAGTACCAGTTCTAGATCCTTGACTTTAGACAAACAATTAAAAAGACAAAATGTATTTAAAGACCAATCTTTATTTGAATGTGCCTCTTAACCTGATATATTAGTTATACAGTAATAGTATTGACAATCTAAAAAAACTGAGCAACTCAACAGTCAACTTTATATTTCTTATTGTCTAAAGCATTTATTATTTAAATTTTTCCCCTCTCATATTCAGTGTGGACGGATTGAGACAGCGTGGTGTCCAGAGAGCTGCAGAGACTTCAGGGAGAAACCTCCGTGTGATGGACGTCCTGTCTGTTGGTTTGGAGAGGACTGAGGGTCTTTCCTCAGCGAGGAGGACCAGGCCTGATGGAGGAGCCCATGCTGGGCAAAGCTGATACCAACTGCACAGGCCTAGTCTGTCACTTTATTTGACTAAATGTGTTTACTTATACATTTAAAAGGTTTACACCTTCTGTCCATATGTGCTTTTTATTTAAAAAATGTTTGATTAACTTTTGGTTCACATTTCAATAAATTGTATTTGCACTCCTTTTGTCCATTATTCGTACTGAAAATGTTAGATTACACATTCACATCTGACTGAAGATTGGCTCGATTTATTTGTGACGTTGCAAACTCTGCGGTACAAGGCACAAGTGATGTGAAGCTCATAAAGTGAGGCAAATAGAAATAATCAGCTGATGGAGTGTAGATGTGGAAATAGCAGAATTCGATCAGCTGACTGTGTTTTCACAATAAAAGTAGTTTCTTAGTGAATGTCCTGTACTGATCTTAAAATCTCATAACATCAGCTTTTAATGTTCCTCTTGGATGTTCTTCTTGACACTCAGAGAAGGAGAAAATGTTGAGTCGTGTCTTTCAGGCATGTCCTTTCCTAACAGAAATGACAGGAAACATAAAACATATTATTGCAGAACAAGTGTGTTATTCATGAAAGCAGTGTGTTTGTGTGTTTAGGGGCTGTAGAAATAATTATTTTGTAATTGTAATGTTTTTATTTCAACAGTGAGCTACAAAGACAATCAGATTATGAATGAACAGTATGAAGCTCATCAACATTGAAATATATCTTATTATCAACATACTATTTAACCGTTATCAAAATGTAGTGCAACTGTAGAAGCTTGCTCTGTTGTCTCACTGAAAGAATAACTTTTACCACACTTTAAACAAACAGATATATATGTAAAGTACCATGTGTACAAACAATATAACTGATTCTCTTCTGTTGAACATGTTGGATTGTGTATTGTCCGAGTCAGGGTCCTTTTTATTTTACTGTAACTTTGGAAGTTGTGTTACCAATGCTTACTGTTTATTTGATACCAATTTGGTAATGCAATTAATAAAAACAACAAGGTTTCGGTTCGTTCTTCAGATGACTGTGACGTTAACGTAATCATCTTGAAATATGACATTAATAATTGTAATATACACACATCTTATTGTGAGGTTGATTTCACATACACTACTTCGACATTAGCTTGTCTACATACTTGAGCATAGCCAATTTAAATGAACCTTAGCGATGCATACAGTTCCTACCTAGGCCTACATAATAACATATCTCTCTAAGTTACAAGGATGACCTTATTTTATCAAGCTCAAACAGAAGCCGTTTGTTCTACAGTATTATCCCACTTAACGCTTAACACTTGTCTATTTCGTTTTAACCTTTATATATACAGTCTGATTTTAACTTGGAGGCTACGATTAGCATTGTTAGCACCGACGTAGCTACCACTCGACACGCTAACCCAAGCCTTAACATCAATTACGTAGCTGATTAAAATCATTAACACATACATAAGTACTCAAATTTTACTTACCGCAGAACCGCATTCATGCACTGTCTGTTTCAACCGCAGAGCGAGTCACAATAGTCCGATATATAAGCATGAAGAACAAACAAACACGGCCGGGGTCAAGTTGTGTTCCCTGGATGAGCTGAGCAGGCAGAGTCCCTGTAGCTTCACGGAGCAGCTAGCAGAGAGACAGGACGCTAACAGCAGCAGTCACTTGACAGAGCCGTCACTCTATGTGACCACGCCCTAATTTATGCAAAAACTTTAAGACCCAATATAAATAAAAGGATCGTGTTAGAAAACAATTCACTCACAGATTCATAATCATGAAGGTGGAATCTAACTATATTCATAATAAAATGTATTGCATCCATGGGTAGAAACATGTTTTTTTCTGCTGTAAAGTTGGGCATTTTAACATGGGGGTCTATGGAAATTGCTCCTTTCTGCAGTCAGTCTCTATCGGCCAATATATGAACTGCAGTGTGTGGCACTTCCGTATTGGCGTCCCGGCTCTTCCCCAGAGTTTGCCGCTTGGTCGGGACGTTGTGAATCGCGCTGAGCTCCGTGGAGGTGTGATTTCCTTGTTTAGCGATACACAGCCAAACTCATCCTGTGCACACACAAAGTCACAGCCGAAATAAAAACAATAAGTGTGGCTTGATATTGAGTAAGAAAAAGGTTTATAGGTTGATAAACGCTGTGAGAATGGGTCTGCAGAGAGAATTTCGCCGCGATCCCAACTGTCTGTTATTAGCCTGCAGCCAGGGAGGAGAAATCAGCAGAGCTGCCTGCACCGAGTGTGTGTGTGAGGAAGTCCGTGGATTGGTCAATTTGGACCAATCAGCGGGGGCTTAACGTAACGGCTCCGCGGATGTAAAGTAACGGCTCCACGGATTGGCCCATTTAGTTTGCTTACGATCAAATGGATGATGACGTTTCACCAACGAGGCATTTTGGGGAGGTATTTTCAGTTTTAGAGTTGTACTCGCTACAGGGTGTACTTTGAGGGTTTTGACTCTGCACACCGTTTACATGCATAAAAACCTTCATAACACACAAGGGGACGGGTAATAACCGGAAAAGCATGACATGTTTTTGACCCTAACCCCCTGATCCCACCGAGCGCTTCTACGCCACGCTACGTTCCGTCTGCTGGGTTTTTAGCGTTCGCGGCCACTCTAGTCAATGGGTGCTATTCCATCAGACCCGCTGCGCCACGCTACGCCGCAACTCGAAGCGTCCCAGAAGCTCCTCGCCGCAAGGAATTTCTAAAATATAGGATGAATCCTATTTTTGACGCGGCGCAGCCGTAAGGTAATGTCGGGCAGGCAAGAAGTGGAACGTTCAGACCATATATAGCATATATACACGCACACTTTTGCAGCCCCTATCCCTCCGTAGTCTTTCAAGTAGGAGGAGAAATGCCAGCGTTCTCCTCCGGTTTACAGGCACTGTGTAAATTATATATATAGAATAATTATGATGATGAATGCATTGTTTTACCACTAAAATACAGCAACATATCTTTGATTCATGTCGTTTATAACTGGGATATTACAATTATTCTTAACTTTGTCTGTAGTCTACAACACAACAAAATAGGAAATAACAACAATAAGCACGATTTAAACAGACACAAACATAAACCATGTAACTACGTAGCCTACTTGTAGAAGTACAAATGTCCAGGAAATATTCCAAAATCAACAACAACTGCGAGGCTGCACATATGACGCTCCGCTTCCACAACGTTTTTAAACGCGCCAGGTGGGTTACGACGCAGGAGGAGGTCGCAGCACGGCGTAGCCACAACGTAACGTAACGCAGACGCTCGCAGTGGGATCAGGGGGTCAGAAACACTGATGCATTAATCAATAACAATAATCCACAGCTCCTCTCTCTGCTCCAGAGGATTTTAAAAATATATATCCCAAACCAGTATCTCATGCAGCTCGCTGATCCAGTAATGAGTGACCCGACAGTGAAGAATACATTTATTTATAACTAGTTTAGCTTGTTCCAGAGGTAGATAAAATGGCTAAGTGTGTAAGGTCTAACTCTTAGTGTGTGTGTTGCTCCGCTCACCGGTCCGTCACAGTGGGTGGAGCTGCAGGATTTCTGCTTCAAACACGTTGCATACCGCCATTTTATTGTCATTTTCGGACACTTAAAATACTGCCAGACTGGTGAAGCCATTTTGGCGAGCTTGTTTTGCCGCGCACAGAGAAAAGTGTCATGTATTTTACGTCATCATTTTACGTCATGCGATCGGCTCTCGCGATCGGCATTTTTAGAGAGCACCGATCGATTGGCAGAGAGTGAGTATCGGCCGATATCGATCGGCGGCCGATTGATCGGAGCATCCCTAATAGAGAGCATCCTGACTGGATGCATCACGGCCTGGTACGGCAGCTGCACCGCCCTCAACTGTAAGGCTTTACAGAGGGTGGTGAAAACTGCACAGCACATCACCAGGACGGAGCTGCCATCCATGGAGGACCTTTACTCCCAGCGGCTCAGGAAGAAATCCCTCAGGATTATAAAAGACCCCCCCATCACCCCAGCCACAAACTGTTCTGTCTGCTGCCGTCTGGCAGGTGCCACCGCAGCATCCGGACTAAAACCACCAGACTCAGGGACAGTTTCATCCCACAGGTTAAACACCTGAACAGTTGAAACAATATCCACAATATTCATCTGGCTGCTACTTAAAAAGTATTGATCTATTTACCTAATATATAGGGGTGTAACATTTCGGTTCGGTACGTACCTCGGTTTTTAGGTCACGGTTCGGTACATTTTCGGTACAGCAGAAAAAATTATCACAAAACATAAAATATATATATATATATTTTTTTATTATTAAACTGTGAATAATGTATTCACTCAAATAAATACAAAATATAATAAAATAAACATTAAGGTGCACTGCAGCATTTCGATGAACTGAAATAATCTGTATTTGAACTTTACTGTACTAGTACTCACAAAACATAAATTAGTAGTTTTGGGTTTTTAATTATTATTAAACTGTGAATATTTACTCAAATAAATACAAAATATAATAAACATTAAAGTGTAGCATTTCGATGAACTGAAATAATCTGTACTTGAACTGTATAGTACTAGTACTCAACTAAGCAGCCAGTTTGACATTAGGACTTGCTTGTCATTGTATTTTCATGTTTTTTTTAAGAAAAATGAACTTGTCCACATTGCTTGCCGAAAGGGCAGATCTGCTGGCACTAACAATGTCTCCTGCTGTGGAGAACACCCTCTCGCTAGGGACAGAGGTAGCAGATACAGCCAGGTAGCGCTTTGCTAACATGGCAACATAAGGATATTTGGTAATAGCTTTGACTCGGTCTGAACTTTTTGCGAGTGTTGGAGGCTTAAATGCAAGTGGGAGTCGAGTTTGCACTTCAGTCTTTTTTCTTTTGGTACCGGTGATATTCACGTTCGAGTGATGCCAAGTTTGATGTATTGCCAGCCGCGTAACCAATTTTAGTTGAACAATGCCGACAAACAGCTTTGGTTCGGTCCACCTGTCTTTGTCCGTCATCCTTGTACGTAACTGCGAAACCAAAATGTTCCCAAACCGGAGACTTCAATGATGCTGGAAGATTTTCGAGCTCAACTTTATCTGCGTTCGCCATTTCGACAGTTCCTCAAATTATTGACTACATTTGAACGCATCCCTGTGACCAGCTCTCATAGTATGCCTCTCATCCAATGAAATGACTTGGTCGCTCTATTATCACATCACATTAATGTGCTATATTGTCTTTGCCATTCTTTGTAGGAGCGGATTCTACAGAGGCATGGTGGGGCCATTACCAGATCCCTGCCTGTTCCGAGTTACAGAGGCATACTCAGCATTCAGTATTGAAGACAGACCGCTTGTGACCACAATGAACATGAGACCTGGCAAGCCCCTTGTGGAAAGTGCCTTCGGGAAAAAACTCTCTTGCTTGGTACTGATGTTGCTAGGACAGAGAGATATGCTTTGGCCATGGGTGACAGCAGTGGGTAAAACTGTGCATTGTCTTCAAAAACAATACAGTTGTTGCCAAGAAGGTGAGGCTTATTGACAGGGCGAGATATAAATATACTGTTGGTACTTGTCAATGTCTCTAGGTATGTACATGTAGCCCTGTAAATACGATGTCCTTTTGTGCTATCTGTTGTTTTATGTTCATGTTGTAACCTACTTGCTGCCATGTTGGACAGGTCTCCCTTGAAAAAGAGATCGATGATCTCAATGGGACCATCTGGTTGAATAGGAGTAGTTCTTCACTTGTCTTTGCAAATGTTCCATTTTGAAAATCTTCCATCGCAAACTCATATTTAAACTAGGGATGGGAACGATTAATTGAATATTCGAAATTATTCAGGTATTTGAATAATTATTCAGGCATTCGAATATGAGTTATGAATTTATTTTATGATTCTTTTTTATTTTTTTTGGGAGGGATGCCTAAGTTGATTACATATTATCAAATTGAATAATTAAATGTATACGACAGTGCCATAGCTAAATGTGTTAGGTGACGTCTAAAGGTGTGTTTTGCTCCGCTCACCGTGTGTGTGGCAGCCAAGTACATAGACATTTTGACAGGAGAGAATTAGGTTTGCCGGTATTCAACATATTTTACCAGTCATAGTCGGGTAATTATTTACACTCTAAGAAGAGTCCTACACATCAGACATGGCGTCAAAAAGGAGTAATGTGTGGAAATATTTCGACCAGGTTAGTGAGTGCGGTGTAGAGTGCAAACTATGCCAAATTAAACTTATATATACATACTATACCTTGCTATACCCGCAACCTCCGTTCCAGCTGAGAGGGTCTTCTCTGCAGCTGGCCTGATTGTGAATCGCCTCCGCACATGAAAGCTGTAGGCCTATAGCTGTCATACTGTGATCACCAGTTCAATACATTTGACAAATTCGACTTGGTTTCTATACTTATTTGAACATGTATTTACTTATTTCCAAAAGTTATTGAAAAAATAGTTTTCGAAAATAAATGTTTTTTTTTTACCCAATTTTTTTTTATAGGATATGTACATTTCGGTTAACCGGTTAACCGTTTTTTGGGGGGGTCGAATATTCGAATATACATTTGCTTTCAAATTCCCATCCCTAATTTAAACCATAGATTTAAACAGACTAAAACTTTTGTGGACGATCTTCCGCTCAGCTACGCAGACCGGAAGCAGCCCAGCCGTATTACGTAGAAGCCGGAAGTACGTCACAGACCCTAGTGCATGTAGCCCATTGCACTTGCTTCCGTTACTTGCTACTTTCTAACGGCGGTGAGAGTGGTGCAGTGACGCTATCTATCGATTAGATTTATGATTCGAAATTATAAAAGTAGGGTAGACATGTGGATATTATCCGGCTGAACAAAACGTGCATTTACCCAACAGGTTCGTTTTCCACAGACCTTATTTCAAGCTATTATCCAAAATTCTATGGAGAAATCCCATTGCTTTATTGTCGACAGAACACGAGCACAGATTACTTCCGGGTTTTAGGACGCGTCACGGCACCACGTTGATGCAATTTCATTGGATTGTGAGGCAAGGGAAGCCAGCCGCCTCTGGCTTCCCTTGGTATGGCCAACTAATCAGAGGTTGCGGTCGGATAGTTTGAAAATCAGCTCCTAAGTTCTAACCCTATCGTCTATTCATTAGCCGCGTTCACATCGAGTACTTTTCACCCGTACTTTTCGCGTTTAGTTCCGTTAGTACCCCTGATGTCGCGTTCACACAAAAAAATAACTAAGTGCCGGGAACTTTTCACCCCATTTTTAGCGCCTGCTGAGAGCAGGTACTTTCCTGGGGGAAAAAAGTACCCCAGTTCTGATTGGCTGGGCGATTGCAAACCACGCCCCGTAAAACTCTGAAATGTTTTGTAGAGCCGCCATTTTATTATCCTCGCATTGCATTATTAGCATTAGCATTAGCCCAGCGCAGAAACGCAGAGAGACTAACTTATGACAACACAAAATAAAACATTGGAGCGGTGGAGATGAGGAGGTGTCGGCGTTCTGGCTGTTTACGGAAGGCTTCAGTAGAAGCTGCTGGGACTCCCAGCAGCTTCTACTGAAGCCAGTCCCTAACTCCGGGGACTTCCGGCCGGGGATTTTCGGCGGCAGTATACGCCGTGAAGTTGTTTGCGGCCTTCCAGTAAACCCAAAGCAGAAGAAGAAGAAGTGACGTCCCCCAGGGACTTATTTCCGGTGTGAACGCGATCTGTACTTAGTGCCCTGGGGTATTAAGTGCCACGGCACTAAGTGCCGGGAACTAAGTACAGCAAAGTACTCGGTGTGAACGCGGCTCTTGACCTCTGAGTGAAACGTCACGGGGTTAAGGGATAGTGCATAGGAGAATTCAAAAGGATTTAGGAGAAGAGACTGCAGTACTTTAGAGAATCCGACTGCACTTTCACTATCCGACGTGTTCATGATGCGCCAGCGGACGTCCTTTTGTGCGTCTGCTGCTGTGGGGAAACCATGGAAACCACAGTTTTCTATACAGCGGACTACAACATGGATGTTTAATAAGAACGAGGGACTACTGTAAACTCATCTAGAGACTCTGCACCGTGCTCTGATGCTGTTATTTTATGCTTTATGAACGTGGACAACAGAGAAACATATTCTTCATGACCAAAGTTGGAATTGAAATAAAAAAGGAAAGTGAAACTTATGCTCGTCACCCTCTCCCTCCGGTCCACATTAATACAAATGATCCCAACACGTAGGCTATGATTGTATGAAAAGATCTTAAAATAAATACAAATGTATTTATTATAAACGTTAGTCCTTAACATCTATCACTGTGTATATCACCATTCAAACATCTTTTAAAAGTTGAACAAAACCCACACAGCTCTGTGAAATGTTGACTTTATTTGATAATATTTCTCTTTTTGATTATAATACTGATGAACGTTAAAAACAAAGCACTTTGGCAACTTACCACATACGTTTTAAAAAGCTTAATAAGCACCGTAACTTTCATGATATAATTTCTCCGTCATAATCGTTTGTTTCCGTGAACGGCCGACTGTTGTGTGACGGCAAATTCTGCGGCTGCAAGGCATTGTGGGGCAGCATTTTCTCCTCTCCTTTCGGTTAGGGAGGTCCAGTGGTTCCTAAGCTAAAGGAGGTTATAAAGGAAGTTTGAAACCTCCTTTCCTATCATTCTAGAGAATTAGAACGGCACTTATCATGGCTGCCACTGAGGGACTTCCAGGTCATTTCACTCGGTTAGGAAGGTTCCTAAGCTAAATGGACTATTCGACTTCAGCCACAGGTTGGCAGGGGCATGAGATGAGCCTCGTCTGATTGGTCAATCCCTCCAGTTTTTTTCACCAAGGGAAGCCAATTTTGTCTGGCCTCCTCTCGCAACAGTGAGTGCAATCTACTGTTTTACCATAACATCTAGAGGGGCGCTGTTTCCCTCTTTGTAAAATATTCAATGAGAATGGGGGAGAGATGGGCCGGCAGCAATACACAGCAAAGAAGAATTTCCGAAACTAAACTAAGTGTTTTTATTTATTTATTAAAATTATAACTACAATCCGAAAAAACAGGGGAAGCCTGGCTTCCCTTGGCCTCGGGGAGAAAACGCCACTGCTGCTACAAAGTAAAAGTATTTCATCGTTTCAGTCTCACAAAGAACTTAAAGGTGGGGTAGGTAAGTTTGAGAAACCGGCTCGAGATACACTTTTTGTTATATTCCATGGAATGCTCTTAACATCCCGATAGCAATGAATATCTTAAGTGCTTTGACAACAAATCCATAAAAAAATGTCATCTGTGGAAGCCGAAGTACTGTAAAAAGCACGACCAGATACATGAACATACAACTGAAGGAACTAGGAATTACAGATATAT
>CALSBZ010030097.1:0-17845 GCA_943591055.1 Gobionotothen gibberifrons
CAAATAATGCACAAAATCAAAAGCATAGAAAGTCATGGCTGCATGCATTAATATGTTTATGACACAACAACTCACCCCTTTGACATTCCAAATTGATCAATCAGAAGCTTCACCTCTTTCACTGCCCCGTGTTGAGAGAAGATATGTAGCAGGTCGCTCGCTCGAACCTTCATGAAGACACACACACACACACACACACACACACACACACACACACACACACAGTTTTGACCGTTATCACACCAAAGAAGGTACAAAGGTTTGCTGATTTGGTTAAGGTTCAGACACTTAAGCCACCAGTAGGAGTTCGGGTGTACTAAAAAACAGGATCCACCTTTGCAAAAACTGCATGCAAGTTGGTTAACATTTAATCTGCAAGATGTAGAGTTGTTGGCTAAAAAAAAGCTTTATTGTCATCTCTTACACTCATCAAGGCATTTGCTTTTTCCATGCTCTTCTGTGTTCTCCGATTAGGACTAGATATGGCTCTGTGTCAGTCTGCAGCTCTCACCTTGTCGTCGATTCCCCCGACGAATATCCGATTGGGGATAACAGTGCCGGGGCGAGGGGTGGTGTAAGAGGTCAGACTGTCACCCTGGCTCTCTGCTGCTAACACATCAGGGGTGGAGGAGCTGCTGCCCTTCTGGGGTGGACAGCAGGATGAGAACTTCATAGGATACAAGACAATGACAAAGGGCCAGTAAGAAACAACATAGGGGTCCCATTGTAGCACAGCATGTGGAGACTTGTATTGCTTTTGATGTGATGGGAGGTGAAGCTTTCCCGTCAGGAAAGACCATAGAGGGAAAGACACATCGTACTAAATCCCATTGCATTTAGCCTATATAAAAAGAAGATTTTTTTTTCCAAGCATGGTCAGTTATTCTATGTCAGATCAAAAGAAAATCAGCACACTGCAACTTCTCAATCAATCATTGAATTCCACATAACAAAATAATAAACTATTTTAAATCAGACTAGGTTGATGCACGTGCAGCCAGCAGATATAATCCACGAGGTTGTCTACTGTATCTTATTGCTGCTAAATATTCATTTCTGTACACTGTGTCACTCTTTCAGTCATTATGTATCTTTTTCTATCTCACCTTACCCTGATAAAACCAACTTTTGTAGCATGTCAGCTTGGCATACACAGTAACAGTTACTCCCTTAACAGTTTTACAGACACAAATCTAATCTTTGTGCTTCTCTTTAGCTAATTTCCAAGGTTAGCAAGGTTAATGGGTTAAGTTAGCATTCTTGCTAGCTTCGTTTTAAGTTAACTGAGATAATCTAAACGAACGAAACAGAAGAACAATTAATAATGTGAGAGTAATTAACTCATGACGAAAAGTTACAAGCTATGAAGTGCAAAAATGACAATGTAATGTAACTATATAATATGATCATTGTTTTGGTAGCATTAGCTTAACGATTAGCCAGCAAGACGGTTAAGGCAGATTAAGCATTTAACTCACCTCGTTTTGTTTTTCCTCTTCCATAGCCACATCCATTTGGTCCCAAAGACGATTTCTGGTTAAAATATAAAAGTTATCATGAATTTATAAAAGACTCACTAATAGTTTAGCTACGTAATTTGCGTCCTGACGTGATATGACCTCATCGGGGCCTGAAGAGAGCCTCGCTGGCCAGCATCCAGACACGGGTACACATATTAATAATAACAATAAGATTTGGACAAGATATTTAAAACAATTTGTGCACAAAGCTGCACACAAAAAGCCTTGGTCTGGTTGCTGTTCCCCAAATCCCAACTAGTATAGAGGGATGATAACATGGCAGTAGTGATGACATATTCCTGCCCGGTGAAAAATAGTCCCGGTCTCATAGTTGTTTTCATTAATGAACAGGGACATGAGTTTAATTTTTTTTACGATATACAGCAAGTGAACCACCGAGTTCGATTCGCCATTATCAAAAGAAGAACTTCAACCGGACAGTTTGATGACTACGAAAAGTTAAGCGGCGGATGAATACGTTTTTGTAAAGCGATGTGACAGTGTGACATGACCTGTAACTGGTACGAAAGCAGGTGTTTTCGGCTGAACCACATGCCACTGATGGACAGGCAAAGTGAGGTGAGTGGTTGCATATTTAATGGTTTCAGGCTAAACGGAGTTAAATCAACACCTAACTGGTGTTTGAATGTTTATGAAGAGATTTTATTTCAGGGCAGACGTGTTATGAAAATGTCAGTGAACCAAGCTAACATTACAGGATTATGATTATCTAAACTTGTATTAAATAAATAAGTTTCTAGCATTCTTACTCTTATTTATGACGCTTGTGCTTTTTTAAAAGGTTTGAATGGTAACTGCCTATGTTTGTAGAGGTTTTGTTTGTTCGTTCCAATAATTAGCCGTGTCCCGGCTCTGTTCGGTTAAATATTGAAGCTAAATTAACGTGTTTCTGTGAGGTGGTGTGTGTTAGTCTCTTGGCTGTCTGTTCGGTCAAATATTAAAGCTACATTTGCGCGTTTCGGTGAGTTTATGTGTGTGTGCATGTTCCTGCCAGTAATTAGCCGTGTCCCGGCTCGCTGTACGGCTAAATATTGATGCTAAATTAGCGCGTTTCGGAGAGGTTGTGTGTGTTCCTGCCAGTAATTAGCCGTGTCCCGGCTCTCTTCGGCTAAGAATTGTAGCTTGGTAGCCCCTGCTATGTTCTAGAAGCTGGGCCATGGCTTTGAAATGGGAGTCATTTGTGGATAAGTATAGGGGGCTTGAAGATTGTTTTTTGTTAAGGCCGAGCAAGTGTTAAAGTGATTCTATCCTTGCAACGTTGTTCTGGTTCAGCTCACGCTAAACCTGGCCAGATACAGAGGGGGGGGGGGCTCGCGCCATTGAACGAGTAAAATGCTAATTGTGTTTAGAAATAGCTTTTATATTGTGTACGAATGATATGTTCCACTCTTGAAATGAAGACACATTTGTATTTCTGCTTTTTTAGAAAATATTTTACAGAAAAGAAAGGAATATATTAAGTTTATTTTATTGAACTATGGTGCCCATAAACTACATGTCCCACAATGCATTTCGTTCTGTGACTTGGATTAGGTCAGGGGCATGGATGTATAATAAGAACTGGATACAGCGTGGGAGGCGGGGCCTCATTCATTCCTATGAGAGTTGCTCATTAGCACATGATGATAAAATGGGGCAACTTTTGAGAGAGTGAAACGTCACAGATTACCCGGCATGCCTGAGAAGTACCCGTATGTGCGCTCATAGAGCATGCGCAACTTTAACCAAAAGGCTCGTTCACATCAAGCACGTCAATTTGCATACACGTAACAGCACCACGCGTTCATGACAGCATGATGATGGCTTTGGTATTAACGAGGCGGCAGTTAGCAGCTAACGGCTAGCTAGTAATTATGCTAATGTTGAAATCAATCGTTATGTACTTATATTACGCAGTAACAGGATCTAGTGATATCCAAGCAACAGAGCTTCATTTAGCATGAAAGAATTATTGCACATATATATATATATATATACAGTGCAGTAAGCTTCTTAGTGCAATAAGAACCTACAGGGACGTTAATCTAACGTTACGTCGGTAATATTAACTTTATTTAATACAACATTTACGGTACAAGATTTAATCATACAGCCCATGTAGTATAATATTTTACAAGTGATGAATTACAGCAAACATGTGCAATATATCCATTATTACAGCTCCGTGGGGTTAGACGATGTGGGTCCGTTGTTATTGTGCATCCATGGGTAAAGGCTGAACACGTAACATGAACGAGCCGGGCGGCGCGGTCCCGTGGGTTAGATGCGCGTTCATAATGCAGAGGAAAATAACTCTCAGAATAACGTTATTAGCACATTTTTACAACTTGAGGAACGAATGTTTTAATAAGGGCTATACAAGTGTTCATACTGGGTGGTTTATTTAGTTTAAAAAAAATTATCCAACGATTTACAGACCATTCTTTCCCCATGTAAGTCAATGGGGAAAAAGTGCTTCCGGGCCTGGCAACCAAGCGGAAGTGTAGTCCCGCCGTTTGGCCAGCACGAATATTTCCATCTGAGTCCGGCGCACTTCCTGGGGGCTTGGTCAGGGGTCTGCAACCTTTTTGACCAAAAGAGCCATTTTGCTCATTTTTCCAGAACATTTTTTTTCTCTGGAGCCGCAAAATATATTTCATAGCTTGATAGCTTATAAAGTTGTATTTATTGTTATATCAGACAAAAACTACAGTTTTTTTGCATTTATTAGGCTATTTATTACATTATATAAAACTGTTAACCTCTAATAAGAAACAAAGAACTCCTATAGGAGAATTAAAAATAATACACAGGCCTACTTCAAAATAAATTAAACACAGCACTTGGGGAGTCCTCTGCACATTTGAAGGAAAAAATATATAATTAAAATGGGCCCACTTTGAAATAAATAAAACATATAGCTGCTGAATTTAAAAATACACAACCGGAAAAAATCTGCCACTTCCTTACAGAGCCCCTCCTCCAACACACACGAACGCGCACATGACCAATGAGGGCACGAGATAAGTTTGTGCACAGATGGAAGGCTGACAGGCAGGTAGGCCATCCAGTTACTTTAGTAATGAATATATGAGCATCTTTTTAATTAAGCCTCTTACAACTTGATTAATACCAACAACCACAAGTTGATGTGGGGGTTTTCTCTGTAACTTGTTTCACAATGCAGAGGGGGTATATAACTTCCAAAAAATCAGTCAGGAAGTTCTTATTTGCTTGAATCCTGAATGCAGATTGTGAACGTTTCTATATGTTTGCAGGTGAGAACCGTGTGTTCACAGCTTGCCATCTTTAAGGCAGAAGTTGGCAGGCTGACAGAAACCCAAGCATCTTCTCAGGAGTGGAAAAGTCTAACGGGCCAACTGCAGTCTGAACTTAACCAAGTTATCGCTCAAAAGGTATACTCCAACAGAATTTGTGTTGGAAAATCTTTAAATGATTCTGGTAGTAAACATAAGATCTAAACTTTTTTGCAACAAAAAAAGCAATGCTATGACGTTTGTGAATGATTACTATTGAAAAGTGTTAATATACTGTGCCTTGTTTTGTTTCCCAGGAGCTTCTGACTGAACAGATTCTGCAGTGAAAGATTTCCTGTTTGGAGGATGACATAAACATGGCCATGATATAAACAAAAATACAGGCTCTTTAAACAAGATGCTATCTGTTCACAATATAAATACACAAAACGAAGGCCACAGAGTATCACAGTCATAGAACACTATGGGCGCACAAGTTCGGCGCCGTCACGAATCACAGAATACACACGAACATTTGTAGAGTATGAGTAGCGAGGCGTCCTGGCACAAATCCAGCGCCTCGAATGACAACGTCGCAGCTTAAATAGCGTCGTCCAGACCTCTTCTGGTGGGAGGAACTAACCAACGTCACACCGACGCAGTAACCATGGTACCTAAAGGCAGTCATATTGTTGCGACCCGGCTCAAAAGGCCACAACAAAGAGGAGACACGCCATGTCGACGGTTAACAAAAGATGTTTATTTAAGACAAACAATTCAAATTAACCAAATTAAATGAAATGCAACCATAAGTAAGGCATGAGGTGTGGATGTCAGTGGGATCAGTAGTGTAAATGCAGGGTGAGGGTTGCATGAATGTGTACGTGTGAAAGTGGTGAGGTGCACAAAGTAAAGCAACTAAAGTAACAACAACATATACTCAACAAAAACCAGGTGCCTGCAGGGGGAAGCAGAGAGGGAACAGAGATGAGCAGAGAGGCTTTAAATAGGGCACCAGACCCAGGTGCCCTGAGTTACTGCAATCAGTGCAACACAGACAGGACAGCCACACCCTCTCCACTGATGGGCCCACAGGGGCATCACACATATACACCCACACACACACACATATATACACATATATATATATATATATATATATATATATATATATATACACGCATATACACACACAGAATGCTCACAGGCCGGTTAATGCAGAAGGCAAGGCGACAGCCGTCACAATTAAGAAAGAGCCGGATCATGAGGCGGAAAAAAACAAGCAGTAGGGTTGGGAACCGAAACTCGGTGGTAGACCCTGTATTCCACCGGGTCCGTCTGCGCCGCGGTGACCCGGTGGAATACAGGGGCGGTCTGGCCATCTGTGTGTTCTGGAGAATCACAGAACGGCCGGTCGTCACTGGGCCGTTGACGGCCGGCTCGGTTCGCTGACGGACGGCACCGCCCTTCATTTTTTTCACAGGAGGGTTAAAGGGGACCTATCATGCAAAATGCACTTTGTGATGTATTTTATACATACATATGTATCCCCCGGTGTTCCAGGGAACTCACAAAGTGTCAGCACTCTGCTTCAGTAAATGCTTTTCTAGAGGCATGCAAGGCTGAAATGTTTTCTCCTACTCTACACTCATAGTGGTACCTTCTAGCGCAGGTGGTTTATCAACCAGTACAGAAGGAAGGTTGGGGTTCTGGCCAAACACCAGTTGATGAGGACTGTAGCCGTGCACATTGAGCATACTGTTCTTAGCCATGAGAGCCCAGTCTAGGGCTGTTTGCCAGTCACATCCATTTTCCCGTCTGACCTTCTGGATGATGTCGGTGAGGGTCTGATTGTGTCTCTCCAGTAGCCCATTTCTCCAGGGGCTGTATCCTGCCGTGGTTTTTGTCTCAATGTTAAAGTTCTCTGCCATGTCACGGAACTCTGCATTGTTGAATTCTCCTCCATTGTCACTGTAAAGTCTCCTTGGTGGGCCGTGGACGCTGATCCATGTATGAAGGAAAGAGTTCACCATCACAGAGGAGTTCTTTGTTTTCACAATGCTTCCAGCGCTGAAACGTGTCAATTGGTCAATGATGTGGAGGTACCATAAACTTGGTTCCAACTCGTGCAGGTCCACTGCCACCGTTTCATTGTACTCGCAGCAGGCTTCGGCTTGGTCTTGCTGTATCTCTGGCATATGTCACATTCCTATACTATTTGTTGTAAAATAGTGTCACAATCTTTGTCTTTATTTCCCGAACTGCGGAGGAGTCGCTGTAGTCTTTCTGCGGAGGCGTGACCAAACTGTTTGTGTAGTTTCAGGAGAGCTTTGTGTTTCTCATTTGAGGTCATATTTTCTGAGACTGTAAGGACCTCATCTTTAATTTGATTCATTCCTGTGTCCTTGTCTCTGATATCTATACAGTAGTGTCCTGAACTGGTGAGTTCAAGAGGGATATTCTGTTTAAACATCACAGCTCTATCATTCGCCATGTCCAAGATGGTTCCTGCCCTTTTCAGTGAAGTCTTACTCAGAAGTAGTGGGATATCAGCTTTGACTACTTCAGTTTCCACTTGACATTTTGTCTGTCCTATTTTGTCAGGCAGTTTCAGTATTCTGGAGGAATGCACTATATTTCCATCTCCAAAACGGAATTGTCTGGAGCTTGGAGTTTCACTTTTCACAATCTGGTTCACTTGACTTTGACTGAGATCAGCGACGAAGCTGTCCAACCATTTTTCTCCACACACTGTGCGGGTACATGCAGTGTCAATGATAGCCGTCGCTAAAGACTCAGTTAGGAATACCTCTGATTCAGACAGTGAGGCTTTAGTAAACAGTGTAATGTCACATTCCTCTACCTTTGTTCGATCTTCAGTTAGCTTTACTTGTTCGCTACTCTTGTGAGGACAGTCTTTAGCCCAATGGAACGTGCTCTGACATATAGCACATTTTGATCTCTTACCGAACCTATCCAGTGGGTTGGTACCCTGTGACGGTTGCCTTTGTTGTCCAACTTGTCCAAACTGCTGCGTTGTTGGACGTCTGAATCTTCCTTGTGAGCGTTGCTCTGTGAATAACGCTTCATCGTTAACGTGTATTCCGTTTGATGTGCCTCCTTGCACTCTCCCCCCAAAGATCCTCTTCAGCGCGGACTTCATTGCAGTAAACGTTAAATCTGTACACGCAGTCAGCGCCATTTATCTATTTTTCTCGTCTAGACAAGCCGTGTCCAAAAGTTTAAAAGCTAGCACGGCGTCAGGAATAGTCATGTCGTACTTTTTCATTCGGTTGCATCGCTGTTCAAAGTCAATCACATAGTCCGCCACGACTCGGAGCTCTCCTTTTTGATACAGTCAAAAAAAGAGTAAGCATCGTATGCGCGGTCTCTCTCTTCTTTGAGAAACATGCCATCTAGTTTTGCTAGCAGTGTGTCCATACCATTGTCTTTGTTCAAATCCAAAGCGGGTATTTCCATGGCGATGTCCCTTGCCCTTCCTTCCAGCCCCAGGACAACAGCGAGGGCTTGTTTCCTCTTATCAAGTTCAGTAACCAGCTTCCAAATGGCGATTTCATTTTTCCAACACTCGTATGGTCGAACTTCGGTGGAACTTTGTAGTTAGCAGTAGCCATCTTCTGCTAACCATCCTCTGCTACCAATGTTAGTCTACTACAAATAAACACAACGTTTATCTTCTGTTAACTTGGTTTATTCAATCAACGTGCATAACACCAATACAGTGGACAACGGACAGTGGACCTCACGCTCCAGGTCGACACAGAATAACTGCGCATGCATTTCACAGCCTCAAGAGGGCCACCTAGACCAGGGGTTCTGAAACTTGTTGTTTATACGGACCACTATTTATTATCAAGGATTTTCGCGGACCACCTCATATGCAAACCGTAAAAATAAGTACATATATAAACGTAGTGTTAAAACGCCAATATTTTATAATAGTTAATTATAGATAATTAAAAGTAAATTGAAGCCTATCTGATACTTTTGTGACCGGTGTCTGTCTGCGTTGTGAATGTTTCTCAAAGAGGACGGCGGACGCTATTTTCATGAGGTCATCCCAAACAATGCCACAATGCAGTCATATCAGTCAATGTTAACTTGGAAAGCCAAAATATTCATATTTTAACTGAATAACATTAAGTGACATTATTGTGGCACATCAGTAAAGCCTTAAATATAAATATATAAGATGGCAGACATAATTGAATGCATTTTAACTGAACAATAACTGAATTAGTTGAACACTCTTAGACCAGTACCAAATCTATGCAGACTGCTGCAATAAGTACATAAATTAACTGTCTCATCGATGTTTGTCTGAATTAATATGTAGGCCTAATATTAACAATCATATTATTCCTATCAGCTGTCAATCACTGTTATGATGCGGCGATTACCATTCTGTTCAGCAAAACGCCTCACAAACTGAATAAGATCCAAAGCTTTAGTGCGTTTTGATTCAATGCTGAGTACAGCCAAACTTGACAGCCTCTTCTCTGTCATTGTAGACTGCAAATACCTCGTTCCTTCCGTAAGTCCGGAAGCTTCTCGTTTTGCTCCGTCCCGTTCAAATGAAATCGCCGCCAAAGATATTTCCACACTCGTGCCAGGGCCGGGGGAGGGGTTACAAGGCTCGTGTCTTGTGGTGCATTCACTTGCACTTGGACATTAGAGATTTTCTCTCATAAATGTCCGATGAGCCCAACGACCACTACCCCACTGCCTGATATCATTAGAAAGCTAGGAACCTCCTCTTTCCAACAGTGTATACAACTGTATGTGTCTTCGGGTCAACGCGACTGATTTCGATAGAGCAAGTCACATATGAGGTGGTCCCCGAAAATCCTTGATAGTAAAAAGTGGATTTTATTTAGCTTTTTTTCCACGGACCACCTGCAGTACCCTCGCGGACCACCAGTGGAAGAAGACTTCCCGCCCATAGTTACCATGGTTACCCTTCTGTTTACTCTCCGCTCTGGCTCTAACAACAGCGTTTGCACTGTTATTCAATGCAATCCCTCCCTCGCTGTAATTCTCTCCGGTAGTCCACCAGCAGATGACAAACACCCACCTCTCCGCCTCTTCCAAGGAACGTGAGGACCGTGCTGCAGAGTTTCAGTTTCTTTCGCCGGTCAAGATGTCGTTAAAGTTTAAATCTTTCGGACAAAATTAGAAAAGTGCCGGTCAAAGGTCTTCTTTGTTATTTATTGAGCTTTAAAACAAATGAATAACGACTCTATATAATCATATATAAGAATAAAACACGGAGGACGGAGATCTCTTTTTGTCCCCCTCTTCTCCCTGCTGCAGCCCAGCAGCTGATCTCAGAGCACGATCCCCTCTCCTGCAGGGGGGCGTGGTCAGCTGCAGCTCACAGAGATCAGCCCCGTAGACAGCAAACGGCACATAGAGCGAAATGAGGCATGGCTAAAATGCATGATCTGTTTGATATTTTGAAAACAAACTTATAAATCAGGCATGAAAATCACTCACCTTTTGGCGAAATTCGCCGTTTTGAAACCAAAATAGGTGACCTACGTGAATCGTGTAGATTCGATGAGAAATTTGAAGAGAGATCTTTCTCTCCCCCCTCTGTGTGCGAGGGGGCGGGGCAGTTTACACACACACACACGCGGCTGCTACATGCATGCAACACAACTGCGGAGATGGCGGAGAGAACGCACTCCGAGGTGTGGTTAAACTTTACCCGTCTCGATGTGGACAATGCTCGTTGCCAAAAGTGCAATAAGAGTTTAGCATGTAAGGGCGGTAACACGAGCAATTTGTCTAAACATTTAGCAAAAGTGCTCCACATCCAGACGGAGAAATGCACCGGGTTCGACTCTCTTTCTAGTAGCTCTGTAGCCCCCCCCCCACGTTTCCACGTCAGGTGTTATGTATGCTAGCAGAAACACACGGAGCTAACTCAATTATACAAACATGGGTTAATGATTAGAGGTAACTTGAGTTATTTATTTTGTTAAAGTTTCAGCTATTCTGTTTACAATTCTGTCATCACATTATTTAATACGATTTGTTAAAACACTGTTTCTTTTGATGTGAACTATTATTTATTTACTTTGAACAAAATTAACATTGCTTTTTATTTAAAGTGTGTTTAGTTAATTTAATAATATATGTATTTTTGAATCAAGTATTCATATTTATTGTCTTCATTGTTAGTTTCCACATGCTTAAAACAACCTCAAGCAGCTTAATCTTCCTCAAGACTGTCCCATCATTTCCCCCACTTGCTGGGTAAATAAGAACTCATTACTATCTATTTACTCATATACTTTCCCAGCTCAGACCCCCAGACTCCACCAATTTGATCTGGGGAATAAAGTCTTGAAACCAAACGAGGAGCAGCGCAATTTCCTCAGTCCATCCTGTCCCAATCACTCGCAGTGAACCTCAGGATCTGAGCCATATGGGGGCCACGCGTATTCACATTGGCATGAAGTGGGGTAGAGGGATGGGGAAGGAATAGAAAGAGGAATGCCCCCCTGCTATACCACCATGGCTTTCCTCAAAATCCTGGTCTTTTAGTATTCAGGGCTTTTGGATGGATGTAATTTAGCCAAGTTTTTGCATGTTTATGAAATGGATTAAAGTGTTTAATGTTTTGATAATGCTGGAAACCACTGTATTGTGTGTTTTAGGCTATCTTTGCCAATAAAATGTATTAAAATCTGAATTACATAACATTGTATTGGCTGTCAGTCATGATGGAAGAGTAGACAAGTTAAGTTACAGCATGTCCACCATCTGCATATGCATTAAGCCATTTGCATTAAGCCCTTACCACATTGTGCCTTATATACTGAAAATGTTAGACCCAATGACAGGCTGGCATGAAATGTCTTGCATAATACTTGGTAAGGAGGCCATAATATTTTTGACTCATGGCTGAAGTTAAGTTTCTCCAGCTCTCCCCAGGTTGGCAAAAAAAATGCATCTCAAAATGCATCAGATTGATGCTTTAAAATATGGAATATTCAGAATGTTCTTCCGGGGGAGCATGCCCCCGGACCCCCCTAGAGGGATAATATCCTTCTCACCTTTTTCAATAA
Organism: Gobionotothen gibberifrons; assembly: GCA_943591055.1. Taxonomy (NCBI): domain Eukaryota; kingdom Metazoa; phylum Chordata; class Actinopteri; order Perciformes; family Nototheniidae; genus Gobionotothen; species Gobionotothen gibberifrons. The sequence goes on from CALSBZ010030097.1 coordinate 11,875, forward strand.
TAACATAAATTAGATTATAATTTGTATGTATGTATATCTGTTGTATACTGTATGTTTATACTTGAAAAATAAAAATATTTCAGCATCTGAAGTAACTTCAAGCCTTGATCTCCTTTTTATATACATCTGCAGGGTTCCCACGGGGTCTTAAAAAGTCTTACATTTGATAATCTGAATTTAAGGACTTAAAAAGGTCTTAAATATGACCAAAAAAATAAGAAAGGTCTTAAATATGATTTAGACGGTCTGAAAAATTATGGGATTTGAAAGGTGCTTCTGTGTTGCGAAATCCGGGCTGCAAAGTAACCAGTACGGTAAGAGCCTTTCAGTTCCCCCCAACAATTTGTTTTGAAATAAATCAACATGGAACCAGTAATCACTAACGTTGTTTCCCCCGGCCCCTTATCGGAGAACACCCAGCTAGTAACCTAGCAACCAAGCTTCAGCTAGCGGCAGTCAGAAACTCATGTCTCTTTGAATCTACTTACAAATAAATATGGGAAAGTGTAAGTTCAACTGTATTTGGTTGGAATAAAACGCATTTAGTGCTTGGTTGAAACCAGTGGAGGGGAACGTGTTTCAAGCCCGCTGCACCTTTTGCAAAAATAAATTAGCGTTTGTTTTGCTAATGTAGCGTTAGCTAGTGCAGCAGCTCCCGCAACATCACCGGGGGACCTCTGGGCGACGTCTGGGTCTACGACGACAACCCTGCGTTTGTGGCACAGAGGTGATGTGTTCAGGGACAGGAGTGTTGCGTTTAATATGAAAGTAAAATAATTGAGATATTTAAAAAGAAATGGAAGAAAAAAGATATGTCTTTCCCAGCTTTGTCTTTGCATATAGTATTTTTAATTATATCCTGCAAACAGCCACCCTGAATGCAACCTCTGAACCGGGTGAATGCGATATTTAAACATCAGGAATCCAGATGAAGTGTTTCCTGTCGGGTCGTCGTGTCTCAGAGAGGAAGTAGAGATGGTTTCAAAGCAGGTGTGGACACAGGTGAAAAAGATGGAAAGGTGTGTTAAAGGAGGATGTGTGATTGTTTACCTGCTCTCTCTGTAGCTCCCCTCCCTTCCTCACACACCTGCAGAAAATACCAACACACTGCGTCCCCGTGTGTGTGCGGATCGTTCTGCGTCACTGGATATATTGAGTACTTTTCCCCGTTTAGTTCCGTTGGTACCCCATATTTATTATTTTATAAATGTCGTCATTTTCTCTAATCCTTTATTTTCTAGAGTAATTAGTAGTAGTACTGATCCTGTTTCAATCACATTAGTATGCATACAAAGTGGCAGGTGGGCCCGCCCCCAATTATGCTAATGAGCTAAGTCCCGCCTCCCTTTGTTCGAGGTGTGATCACATGTAGGTGTGAATACACATGAGGTGTGAGATCCTTTGATGTGAGGGTTGAGGTGTTATAACATGCCGGTGTGACATCGCACAGGCATGTTATAAGCCTTTGATGTTAATCTGTGTTGATTAAGGCAGTCTCTTTGAAGTTGTGTGAGAGCCTGTCCTCCCCCATCCCCCTCACACCCCCTGTCTCACACCCCTTCCTGTCACACCCCCCTTCCTTTGGCTGTGAGGTCAGAAGATAGTGGGGGTGGAGTTAGTTTTAAAAAGCCATTAATTTTCACTCACTAAGTCACCTAAAACTTTTATTGTCCTATCTAAATTAGATTACTTTTTTAATATGATTTGTGTTAACTAAAGATGTTTTTTAATTTGTATGGCTTGTGAACTAATGTGTAATTACTTTATTAACTATAAGAAAGTCTATTTTATGAAGAGGGGTAATAATAATTTAAAAGCTCTTAATGACCCCCTGATCTTGTATTTTTATTGTTTACTTCACACAACTTTAAAAGCCCCTATGAAGTTGTTGTTAACTAAGGATGTTCTTTTTGAAATTGTATGGCTTGTAAGGAAGTCTCTTTGAAGAGGGTAATAATAGTTTAAAGATCTTAATGCCCCCTTGATCATGTCTTTTTTATTGTTTAATTACGTTATTAGCTATAAGGAAGATTCTCTCAAAGGAACTGTAAGATACACGTTTATGTATGCAAAAAGTTAAAACTAGAAAAAATCAAATACTTTGTCTAAATAGATGTTATTTAAGAATGTGACTCTAAAAGGCAAGTTTGTGATTTTAACACTTTCTTACTGACACGAGGCAGATTTAGCTTTTTTTATCTGGTTGTCTTTCTCACTTTTTGGATAGAGTTTTATATATGACAACTTTACAACTGGTAGAAAGTTAAGTACTTTTTCTGAACAGATTTTCTTTAAGAATGTGACTCTTAAAGGCACTTTGGGATTTTAAGACAATCCAGTTTTCTGGAAATAACTTAAATGATTTTAGTTTTTTCTCCTACAAAGATACTTATAGTTACACTTTATTGGATGCAAAACTTTATAACTTGGTAAAATATTCATTGATTTGTAATGAATTGAGTTTCATAAAGAATCAAACACTTAATGGAGAGTTTGTGATTTTAACACTGTTTCGATGAAACAATGCAGTTTTGATAACTTGACTTGACTAACATTACTTTTTTAAATATATGTTTTTTAGATGACTACTGATTTTTGTTTTTTTCTGCAACCAAGATACTTTTAGATGCAGTTTGTTGTCTGAAAACTTTACAACTGGTAGAATGTCAATCACTGTGTAACACTTTTATTTTCTTAAAGACTGTGACTCTAAAAGGCAAGTTTGTGATTTTAACACTTATTTACTGACACTCGGCAGATTTGTGTGTAATTCTCTCACAAAGGAACTGTAAGATACAGTTTTTATGTATGCAAAACCGTAAAAAAAAAAAATAGAAAAAAAATACTTTGTCTGAATACATTTTCTTTAAAGGCACTTTTGATTTTAACGCTATTTCAGTGGAACAATCCAGTTTTGTTGACATCAATGCTTTTTTCTCTTTTCTTGTGTTACTAAGATTTTAGACACACTTTGATGTATGCAACACTTTACAACTGGTAGAATATGAAATACTTTGTAAGGAATTCGGTTTCTTTTAATGGCCGTTTTTTAAACACTTCAGTTAAACAATGTGGGTTTTTTTCTGACAACCTTACATATTTTAGTTATTTTCTGCTACCAAGATACTTTTTAGATACACTTTGATGTCTGCAACACTTAACAAAGGGTATAATATGAAGTGCTTTGTAAGGAATGGGGTTTTCTTTAATGTATGCAAAACTTTATAACTGGGTAAAATATTCATTAATTTGTAATAAATTGAGTTTCTTTTTTTGATTTTCAACATACTATTGTACACAATGACTTTTCCATATATTTTTTTTATGACAAACTATTTTTCCATAAAACATGACAAACTATTACTTATTCTTACATTTGACCTCTTGCTGCTTGGTTGGAAATGATAGATGAAAAAGCTACAAAGCTTTAAGAACTTTTTTAAAACTCTCAATTCTACAGATGACTCCCCCCATTCAACGCAATAAGTCCCACCCTCCACTCAGCAAATCATCTAAAACGAAGGACCCCACTAAGACGACCGTTGAAAACTAGACATGGATCTGAGAAAAACCAAGGCCGTTTCTCAATCGCGAGGATGCTGGCTTGGTAGTCGCCTACTTCCAAGTCACTTCCTTCAGAAACGAAGCAAGTATACTTCCAAGCAACGGCTTCGGAAAACGAAGAAGAATGGAACAGGCTAACAAGTGTGCCACTGTCTCTAACGGTTTCAACATAAACTGTACCGAAAATAAATACCTCACGATGTCTATCTAATTATGAACTTGCTTTACTTTCACGTAACACATTTTTGGTGGTAACAAACAAATGTAACAAAGTAACATATTTACCAACACATGTTCTACGCCACTACATACTTACATTTAAATGTGTGCTGCGTCGGTTCAGCCATTCTCCGCAAGGGTTTTTGAAATTGGTCCGTGCGCAAAGCATTGTGGGGATTTTAAGGACGCGAAGTCTACCCATGTGCAGCCTCGAAATTTCCCCCAAACCAAGGACGCGGCCTCGGTGGAATTCCAAGTATGCTGGAGATTGGAACAGTCCTTCGGCGGCACTCGATGACGTAGCATCCTTGAAATATTGGCTTGGAAGCCAAAATCCTCGCGATTGAGAAACGGCCCAAGTCTCCCCCCACGAGTTGCAGCCAGGAGCAGACTCCTGGGTTGCGGTCGGATAGTTTAAGTTCCTAAGTTCTAACCCTATCGTCTATTCCTTGACCTCTGAGTGAAACGTCACGGGGTTAAGGGATAGTGCATAGGAGAATTCAAAAGGATTAAGAGACTGCAGTACTTTAGAGAATCCGACTGCACTTTCACTATCCGACGTGTTTATGATGCGCCAGCGGACGTCCTTTTGTGCGTCTGCTGCTGTGGGGAAACCATGGAAACCACAGTTTTCTATACAGCGGACTACAACATGGATGTTTAATAAGAACGAGGGACTACTGTAAACTCATCTAGAGACTCTGCACCGTGCTCTGATGCTGTTGCTTTATGCTTTATGAACGTGGACAACAGAGAAACATATTCTTCATGACCAAAGTTGGAATTGAAATAAAAAAGGAAAGTGAAACTTATGCTCGTCACCCTCTCCCTCCGGTCCACATTAATACAAATGATCCCAATACGTATGATTATATGAAAAGATCTTATAATAAATACAAATGTATTTATTATAAACGTTAGTCCTTAACATCTATCACTGTGTATATCACCATTCAAACATCTTTTAAAAGTTGAACAAAACCCACACAGCTCAGTAAAGACTGTGAAATGTTGACTTTATTTGATAATATTTCTCTTTTTGATTATAATACTGATGAACGTTAAAAACAAAGCACTTTGGCAACTTACCATCAAGGTGTTTGTGGCGCATTATAGGACATACGCTGAGCTATTGTTGGTCTTTGCTAGATTTTGTCAAATAAAGAAAATGTGAAATAAAACAAGTCATAGTGCAAACAGTCAGAGTGATACAACACTGCTCAGGTAAGCTGAAGTCTTGGGTTCGATCCTCCTGAGGTGCAGGAGTTTTCAAAATCTCCAACCCAAAGTTGAGAATGAGTTTACCAAATGAAAGGTTTATCTCTCAGGTCAGATGGCTCAGAGGGATAGAAGACTGACTGTGAGACTGCAGGTTGTGGGTTCAAGGCTTTTCAGGTGCATTCATCTTTAAGGTCCAAAAAGCCAAATGAGCAGGTCATAAGCTCTACGAAACAATAATGTCTCAGGACAGATGGCGCAGAGGGATATGTGACGGGTCAGAAGACTTGAGGTTGTGTGTTCGAATCCTCGTGATCAGTGATTTTTAAAGAGGTTTACTCAAAATGATGAGGATAAATGCGCCCAGAGAACAGGTCTTCATGTACAAGAGTTGGTGGCTATCAGGGTTTGTTCTCGGCACTTAGGCGCCTTAGTGCGCACTGAGGCGCCTAAGTGCCGAGTTCAAACCCCGATTGCCACCAGTGTTCTCGCCACTTAGGCACCTTAGTGCGCACTGAGGTACCTAATTGCCGAGAACAGATCTGCTGCTTAGCATGTGCGGGGTTCCAGTCTACTAGAGGCAAGGTAGCTAATACAATAGGTCCAAAATAGGCCAACAAAATAGGTGAAAAGTAGAATAAATAGAGTTCCAAGATAGGATAGGTGACCAACTAGAAAAGCATAGAGACATACGGGTAATGTAAACATTGAGCTCAATTAGGGGATACAATTAATTAGTCTTTTCTAGATACTTAAAGGAGGGGTAGGTAAGTTTGAGAAACAGCCTCGAGTGCACAAAAATTCAGAAGTACACAGCCGAAAAGAATCCGCCCTACTTCCTACAGAGCACCTCCTCCAACACAATGAATGTAAAACAAATGTATAATAAAGTTATTGTCAGTGCTTATATTTTTGAAGCTAGCTTTTGTGAAAATATATTACAAATGCTACGTCTAGCTGAGGAGAGCAG
>CALSBZ010030122.1:0-11854 GCA_943591055.1 Gobionotothen gibberifrons
TGTACCAGAGCAATAGATAAGGAAAGTAACCAAAGTTATATACTGTGCTTATTGTAAATTACTTGTACTGTAGTCTGCATATAGTGGTGCAGGGATGACATGTATTTTTGTTTGCCAATACGGAATTTGGCAGTGCACTGGTCACCTCAACAAAAAACAATGGGAACTTTTCATCGGTTTTTGGAATATTCGTGGAAAGTTAAATGTTATGAGACTTACACTGTTTGATTAGAAGGACAATCTCCACATATTATCACAAACGTACGTTTTTTTTAAATAAAAAGCTAACGTTAGGCTATAAAAGAACTACAGAATGGTTATATGACTTCAAGTCACCTCCGCTAAGCTAAAGGCGGCTAAGGTTGGGCGTGATTAAGTTGAATCATCTTTTTTAGACACTTGTTAGAAACCGCTGTTTTTTTATTCACCAGTGGGGTATTTACTGATGTATTTTCTGTGACGTTCCATGCATTTAATAACAAAACTGACTTTGAGACAAGCTTATTTTTTAAGATATTAGGAATTGTTACTTTACCTATTTATTAAGTTTATACTTTGTTAAGAATGTACAAATGACTTTTCATGACGTTGACTGACTTTACCTCCATCTGTCTGCAGGTATACATCACTTGCACCGTCATCCTGTGTCAGACTGGCGTTCCAGGGACCAGGTGCTCTCAGGGATGTGTCCAATCCAACTCAGGCAGAAAAAGAAGGGAAGCCGGGGCCGAGTCCTCCAGCCACTCCATTTCCCAGGGACCTTTGCGCCTGGCTAAAATTTCAGACAGCAAATGTAAGTGTCCACATACACAGCTACACAAACTACATCCTACAAAGTTTCAACCAATACTGAACTTTATGATGATAGGTATCCCTAGTGAACTGGCAGACAAGTGTACCCACATATAGCACCACCCATTGTAATCAGCCCGAAAAAAAAAATGGCTGTTATCACAATCATTATGTTGTGAAATGCTAACATTTTCAAAATTGTGCTTAGAGTATTAATTTGGTGCTTCAGTAAAATATCATGGTTTTGTTTGTTATATAACTTAGGTAAGATACTTGGATATAAGTAAGTTGAAATAACATGTAGTATTTTGGTTTAACTACGGGACACGGACAAGGGTATCTTGGTTGAAAGCCCTGTTCATTGACCCATACTTCCAAAACAACATTTTCTCCTCTGCAGACTTTGTTCTTTATCATAGATATAATACAAATGTTCTCTAGGATCCGGGTTCTCCTCCTGGTGATGCAGCTCACTAGATATGCCCAATAGTGGACAAGCCACCATAAGATTATTCAATACACTGTGATTATGTAGTTTGACTCATCTACAGGGATATGATTCAGAATAATCCAATATTTTGTATGAAACAAATATATATATATGAAGGTAATGGTTGTCTTTTTCTTGTTCTTCCATTTCAGTATCTGGTCCGAGCATGAGTCTTGGCATGAACATCCTCCTTGTTGCCGGCTGCTTCCTGGTATGCGGAGCAGTAATCTATCGTTCAAGGAGGTCCAGAGCTAAATACATGCCCCTGCCATCCTTTGAGTCAGACTAAACACAGAAATGCCCTTTTGAACTTCTCTGATTATGAGAAAGATTATCAGATACTGTGTAATCTTTATTCTAGTCAATGTTTTTAGGGTATTGGTGGTTTGAATCATTGTCTCACTGTCTAAAAGTGTGTCTTTGCTTTTACATGGGTGAAAGACTAATTCATTATTGAGGTTTGATACAATCAATGTGGAATATAGTTTTTCGTGGGCAGTTTTTCACACCCCAGCAGACAGTCAGAAAATCTGTGAAAGAAAGGAGGCATAGTTTTTATATGAAGGAGTCCACAAATTAATCTCTGTGGACATGAAGTATCTGCAATTCAATCAAAGTTATAAACTTTTCTTCAATTATTTTAAATCCAGGACATGGGACACCAATATGAAATATAATCAAGGTTAATAGGGGGACAAAGTAAAGCAACAAGAAGGTAACAATGACTAATAAAAAGAGAAAGTAATGAACAAAATGCACACCTTTATATACCTTCCAATAAGAGAAACACATCTTCCAAATAAATAAATGAGAAAATGCATGATAATAATGGTTATAAGAAAAACGAAATAAAAATACTTTGAAAAACAAATCAGTTTTTTGGTTGTTGATTCCCACAATATATGTTAATTAAAAAGCAATATACCGGTTATCTGACTATTTGGAATTGCTTTACTTCTTATTAAATTGTTCAATGGTCCACAGTATGTGTCTCATACTGTATATGTCAACTTGAAAATCACTTTCATTATGTCCCTCCCTTTCTCTGCACTATGGATTGGTTATTTAAAAATAGTATACACGTTATTTATTTAAGATTTAGGGATGGGTAAGTTATGTTTAGATCATGGGTCACATGAAGCCACTTTTAGTTGTCCCTTTGTTTCCTTTGTTTTTCTTGTGACCAACTTTGTATTGTTTTCTAGTTGCCAAGGCTCTTATAAACACAGATATATATATCTTGTAAACGATAATACAATAAGAAAGACACAAACAAAGAAAGAAAAATATAGGGAGTCCCTTTCCCACGCCACCCTGTCCCTCCCCCTTTCCACCCCGCATGCCATTTCACATAAATCATACCTGATGCTTGTTAGCAATCGTCTGAGTTAATCTATATACATAACCTTTCATCTGTTTGAACTGGATTGACATTGAGTCCTAATCCTCTACCAATGCACCAAGGTGTGCATATACTGTATGTTCAATCTTAATTTACATGAATGATACAACAAGATCAGCATCTCATTTAATAGCCTCTAATGCAGGGGGGTCCAAACTGTTTTCACCGAGGGCCACATAGAGAACAAACCCTCACTAGAGGTACAGTTAGCAAATCAATCAGAAGTAGGTCAAGTATGCTTGATAATTGAGTATGCTTAAAGAAACACAAAACAAGCTGGTCTTTGCCTTTGTAGGCTCTTGTTCAGTTTGTTAAGATGATCAGTAAGATAAAACAAAAATGCCAAGTCTGCCAACCATAGAGGGACGGTCAGCTCATGAAGAGGTTGGTACAATTATTTCAAAAACGGGTCGATTTCTGATCTCAGGGAATAAAACCGCTCCAGCATGGAGCCATGACTCAGCCAGCTCACATCCGAATGGTACGGTTGGTCCCCGAATTCAGCATCAACATCAGATAGGAACTATTGAATTGACTCTGTTAGAGCCCTCATGCTCGAATTATGTTGACAGTTTTCACAACATTGTTCATCTCATTGCCGAGATGGACAGTCTCTGCTCAGACGGCTTCTAGGTGGATGATAGAGTGCATTTTAACAGCCTCACCTCCACTGCACCTTTGCACACACCTTAGAGGTTCTTCCTTTGCGCTCGCCTGTCATAGCTGGAGCCCAGTCCGTTGTAATTCCACACAGTTTGTCCTTTTATAGTCCTTTCTTGTGAAATACCCGACATGGTTTTAAAATATCCTTACCCATTGATGTGCCCTTTAGACTCTTAACATCCTGCAGCTCTTCCGTAATGCAAATGTATCGTCAACTCCACGCAAAAAAAATTAACAGCTGTACAGTGTCTGTGCTCTCATCACATGCCATCGAGTGAAAATCAAAAACTCACACTTTATCTGAAACTTTATGTATTTTCCTGCGTCTTTAGTGAGGAACTGTTTTAGGAAGTCACTGTGAAAGGTTTCCCGTTGTGGGCAACCTCAAAGCTGGCTATTTGGCATTTTCAAAAAATACTGTTGCTGAGATAGCAGGCTAGCTACCATTTGCCTAACTTTCTGTTTTTACTCGCCACCAGTGTAGGACGTGTAGGTCGGATGTTTTTGCACTAACTAACTTGCGTTTCTTTGATTCTGCCATTTCTGGTCACCCGCTGCAATTCATTTTCTTTGATTAATCTTGTTTTGTGGAGAGGCTGCCTTATTCAAGACAGTAGCAAACCAATGAATTGGATGTGTTACTTTATACTCCTCACTTGAATGTTTCTAAAAAATAAACTGGCACGCGTTGAGGTTTTTAAATGAGGGAAATTACTTCAGCTTCATTTTGATTTATAGGTTCAGGCCCATTCTTCTGAAAATACATAGTTATCTGCTTGCACAAATGTCACAGTTTTGCAAAAACACAATCAACAATAAGACTTGAATGAACACTTTCTTCGGATATAGCAAGCTTTTGTTACCTGTCATCCTGTAACATAATGGTCACCCTCTTCAAGGCTTTTATTTAAGGCTTTTATTAGTCATACGTACATAGCTACAGTGTAGTTATGACGATCAAAATCTTCTCATTAGACTAGCTTCAGGTAAGATCTTCATTCATGTTACTGTGCAGAAAGGGACATAATGTATGCAGGCATCATGGTGAGAAGCCCATTGAGGGTAAAAGAAGCATGTTGCTCATTACGTTATGAGCAGGACATTTAGCATCTCAGTAAGTGTTGCTGGCCTCAGACCTAGGGGTAGGCCTACTGGGCGGCAGCAGACTCTACCTCCTATATGAACACACAAGAGGCAGAAACATTAGCTTCTTTGTAGCCCAACTGCAGGATTTATTCTCAGGTAGCATGTTGTTTATAGGGTTAGTCAGCAGGTGTACTCTTAGTTTCCCTAATGTGAACGTTTCCGCATATTTTCAGGTGAATTGGACCGTAACCTGAACTCACTCTGATTATATCGAGATAATCATTCAGGTATAGTTTCGCATAACTTTGTTTGCATGCTGAAGGACATTTGATCACTGATAAGCGGACTCAGTATTATGCTTGCCTTTACTTCCTTGTAGCTCTTTTTTTGCACGCTTTGACTGGCAGTGAGCGTTAAGCACAGGTTTGTTACCAGAAACCATTAATTCCAAATGTGAAGAATAACCACTGGTTTCTTAATCCCTGTAGTTAGTCCATTTTAAATAAAAGCATTGTGTTTGTGTTATCGTCATTGTCACGATTACAGTAAAGCAATCATTGGAAATACAATTCTTAACTCTTAGGTTTCCTCCAACTCTGCTCTAACAAATAAATATATATAAAGAGAGACTAAAAAGTAGAACCAAATCTAATAAAAAAACAAGACATACAATTGTGCAGTAGAGTATGAAAGTACAATTTAAAATAAAAGTAATACTGTGGTAGACTGGTGAAAAATTGAGTTTCATGGATACAATGTAATGTAAATATGTTGTGCAGTTTGTACAGTGGAGGAAATAACTATTTGATCCCTTGCAGATTCTGTAAGTTTGCCCACTCACAAATAAATTAACAGTCTATCATTTTAATGGTAGGTTTATTTTACTAATGAGAGAAAGAATATCAAAAAGAAAATCCAGAAATTGACATAATATAAAAGATAAAAACGTATTTGCCTTAAACTGAGGGAAATAAGTATTTGATCCCCTTGCAAAACCAACCCGGTATCACGGCAAGACGTGAACATGTGACGATTTACCATGCTGGGAGACGTGACGATGTCACGATTTGTGTGTGGATGTGCAATTAACGGACGTGACGTTGTGCGATTGCGTTGCCAGGCAACAGCTTCGGTTCATGTTAATTTACAAACTCTTCAACTACAACCGTAGTTATATTTAAAAACATGTTAGCAGGCCTCACGAATACTTTAATGTACATTTTAATTTAAATGTGAAGGAATGTGTGTATAACAAAATACATCCGTCATAAACTAAACCAGAAACAGACGTAGGCAAGATCCTCAGCTTGATGATTGGATGGTTTAGACACAATGCACGCTGGGATTTGGTGTTTATGCGATGTGAAATCCGAAAACAGTTTTTAAAACTAAAATAATATTTTATTTCGAGTGTGCTTGCTTTTCTCTTTGAAAGTCATCACATAACGGCATTCTAATACACGGTTCGGCTGCATTAAATATTACATATCTTCCGTAGTTCTCTATTTATAGAGCCCTGATGAGAAGACTTCTAGACAAACAGGAACAACTGCCGCCAAAACTGAAAACGTGACGTGGATCAGAAATATATAAGCAATTAAACAACATCTTACATTTATTTTCCCACATACGTCTCCTTGCAGTATCAACACTAATTCGGCTGACTTTTATATTTGATCCAATTGGGAGATAGGCTGTATTTACACCATAACGGTGCACAGCTTTAACCTAGTGGTTAAAACACGTTATTGCCTTTTATTATTTGTATTATTAGATATTAATAGGAGGATGTGCAAAACAGACAAACTAATAAGGCTTAATTTAAACATTAAATAATACTTTAGGTTAAGGTCTTCTTTTGAATAAGAAAAAAGCTTTGGGGGTATAGAAGAAGAATATGGATGGATGAAACCCTCTTTAATGGTCACACATGCAGAGCACACAGCACACACAATGACATTTGTATTTACAGATACATATTAAGCCTGACAAAGTACTTAACGTCTAATATATTGCTTTCCTGCAATGTTAACTATGTTTAAGCCAGGGGCGTCGCCTGGACCTGAAAACATTCGGGGCTTAGCCCACAGTGGCGGCGCCGCGGCGCTACAGTGGAATTTTCAACTGCAACACTCCCCACACGCACCAACCCAGTCTCACGGCATTTCGTGTTATAGTCACGACATTTAATCTATTGATTCGTGTTCACCAACACGATTATCCCCTTTTTTTCGTGTCACACAGAACGATTTTAAAAGCAATGTATTTCTACTGTGTTTCGTGCCTGCAACACGTCTTTTTCTCCGGTCGGGTCGTGGAAGACCGGAAGCTGTGTGGTTCATAAAAAAAATGTCTTACTCAATATCAAGCCACAATTATTGCTTTTATTTAAAATCGTATAATTTCTGACTTTTGTTGCCGGAAAATAAATGGGGCTCAGAGCCTCAGGATACTGAAATCTGTATTTTTTAAATCTTTTTATTCTTCTAATTTGTTATTCTTTTCAAAATAACACACTGTTATTTACTCAACAATAACACACAATTATCCTTGTTTTTATTTATTGGTTTATTTCCATAATCCCCGGCTTTTTTCGTGTCCGTCAGGAACTGAATTTCAAAATAAAAATAACCGGAAACAGACGTAAGCCTATTTCGAGCATTTTCGAGTTTAGGATGGTCGAAAGGCCGCCCCAGAATTACACATGCTGGCTATTGTGTTTCGCACAATGTTCTATGGGACGTCTCTACTGAACGTTTTCATTTTTCCCACAATTAGAAGTTGCCAGTATTAAACACATTAGTGTTATCAAATGTAAAACATATCATTAATAAATGGGTGAAAATCGCTTGTGTCCATAATGTGCAGCATTACTATATACCCACATGACAGCTCATTGTTACTTTGTAATTCTACTCCACTACAATTCAGAGGTTAACCTGGTATTTTTACGCCACTACATTTATTTGAGTTACTTTGCAGATTAACTCATCTGCAAAGTAAAATTGCAGATTAATAGTCAATAGTGTACCCTTTCTGAGCCACAACTGACAACAACCTCCTAGAGTAGTTATTGGTTGGCACCGGTCTCTTGAGGGATTTTGGCCCATTCTTCCATTGCAAATTGTTCCAGCTGGTCCAAATTGCGTGGTTTCCGAGCATGGACATTCACTTTGAGCACCCTCCACAGATTCTCAATAGGATTGAGATCTGGGCTCTGTGCGGGCCACTCCAGCACCTTGGTTTTGGTGTCCTTTAGGAACCGTTGAGACAATTTTGATGTGTGGTTTGGGTCATTGTCTTGTTGGAAGACCCAGCAACGACCTAAGCGAAGACTAAGAGCAGATGTTTTCATGTTATCCCTCAAAATGTCAAGATAATTTTCTTTTTTCATGATGCCTTGCACCCGAACAAGGCTCCCTGTGCCTGAGGCTGCAAAACAGCCCCACAGCATGATGCTCCCACCACCATGTTTAACTGTGGGAACTGTGTTCTTAGGGTTGAAGGCCTCTCCCTTTCTTCGCCAAACATAAGCAACATCCATGTGCCCAAACAGTTCCAGTTTAGTCTCATCAGACCAAAGCACAGACTTCCAAAACTCATCTTTACCTTTCAAATGTTCACGGGCAAACCTCAGTCTGGCTCTGATGTGCCGCTCTTTGAGTAAAGGGGTTCTTCTGGGACGATGGCCCTGAAGCCCACCACGATGAAGAGCCCTCGCCACTGTGTTCCTTGAAACATCAACTCCAGAAGAGTTGGCAGATGTCCGGGGATTCTTGCTGACATCTCTGACTATTTTCCTCTCCAGAGTTCTTGAAATCTTGCGCTTTCGACCACGCCCAGGTTTGTTTCTTACAGAATTTGGCTCCTTGTACTTCGCAATGATGCAACGTACAGCAGTTCTAGACACTGTGAAGCGCTTGGAAATAGCAGTATAGCCTTCCCCCTTATCATGAGCCTCCACTATCTTCTTTCTGAGCTCAAGAATGATTTCCTTTGACTTTGGCATGGTGAGTAGGAGTAGTAGTATAGTCCCTCTCAATAAGGTATTCAAGTGCCTGTTTCTTGGAGTCCTTTTATACTGATTGAATGCCCAGGTGTGGCTTGAAAGCTGATTTTATTTTCCAAAATATACCAAAAGCTACTAAATAGCACTGGTGAATGTTTGATTATGTCAAGTTTTATCAATGCTGCAAATATTGGGAAGAATTGTAGGAACATTTTCCATAACTCCTGGGGGGCTAATAATTTTGGGCTCAACTGTATGTCAATAAACCTTAGAAAATCTTGAAATCTTGAAAGGGATGTGCAAAATAGTCATTATATACAGTCTTTAATTAACTATTAGTAGAGAATAACGAGTAATGAATATACTTTATAGGGATCCTTTTAATATCTAATAATAAAATAATAAAATTCAATAATGTGCTTTAACCACTAGGTGTCCCTTTATATCAGCTGTGCACCGTTATGGTGTAAATACAGCCTATCCACCAATTGGATCAAATGTAAAAGTCAGCCGAATTAGTGTTGATACTGCAAGGAGACGTATTGTGTGAAAAGAAATGTAAGATGTCGTTTAATTGCTTATATATGTATGATCCACGTCACGTTTTCAGTGAGTTCTGCAGTTCTTCCTGTTTGTCTAGAAGTCTTCTCATCAGGGCTCTATAAATAGAAAACTACGGCAGATATGTAATATTTAATGCAGCCTAACCGTGTATTACAATGCCGTTATATGATGACTTTCAAAGAGAAAAGCAAGCACACTCGGAATTAAGTATTATTTTTAAAAACTGTTTTCGGATTTCACATCGCATAAACACCAAATCCCAGCGTGCATTGCGGCTAAACCATCCAATCTTCGAGCTGAGGATCTTGCCTACGTCTGTTTCCGGTTTCGTTTAAGACGGGTATATTTTGTTATACACACATTCCTTCACATTTCAATTTAAATGTACATTAAAGTATTTCGTGAGGCCTTCTAACATGTTTTTAAATATAACTACGGTTCTAGTTGAAGAGTTTGTTAATTAACATGAACCGAAGCTGGCAACGCAATCGCACAACGTCACGTCCGTTAATTCCACATCCACACGCATGGATTAACATCGATTTAATACAATAATGTAGCCTTTGTTTCTGCTAAAAGAGGTGTCGACCAGCTGGAGCCACAAGAAAATCGGCGTAATCGAGTGTGACTATTAAAAAAATCAATCATTATTATATTAATATTGACAATAACAACCGACCGTCGGGGTAGCATTTGCTTGGCATTTCCGGGTATATCTCCACTGGTTGGGCCATGTTAACAATACCGTGTAACTGTCACGTTTGAAGGGACGAAATTGTGACATCTTCACGTCTCCCAGCATGGTAAATGGTCATGTTCACGTCTTGCCGTGATAAAGTAGTTGTGCAAAACATGTCTTAGAACTTGGTGGAGAAACCCTCGTAGGACAGACAGAGGTTGGACACTTCTTGTAGTTGGTCACCAGGTTTGTGCACATCTCAGGAAGGATTTTGGTCCACTCCTCTCTGAAGGTCCTCTCCAAATACTGAAGGTTTTGAGGCTGATGCTTGGCATCTCGAAGCTTCAGCTCCCTCCACAGATTTTCTATGGGATTAAGGTCCGGAGACTGGTTAGGCCCCTCCATCACCTAAATGGGCTTCTTCTTTAGCCTCTCCTGTGGTGCCTTGGCCATATGTTAAGGTTTATTGTCCTGCTGGAAGACCCATCCATGACCAGAGTTGGGTGTAACGCGTTACAAAGTAACTGTTACTGTAATAATATTACATTTGTAGGTAACGGAGTAATGTAACGAGTTACTGTTATAAATTCAGTTATCACACTATATTTACTTACATTGCGCGAAAAAATTGCTAGATTCTCCCTTTGACAGACTAGACAAGTAGTTACTACATTATTCAGAAGTTTAATGTAACTTTGGATAATAACACGGCGGGTTTAATAAACGGAGCCTCTCTTTTCCTCTCCCTCTCTCCTGACCCATCCATGATGAGTCTGTGTCTCATGCAGCTCGCTGATCCAGTGAATGAGTGACTCGACACGACAGTAAATAATAAACATTTATAACTAGTTTAGCTAGTTCCAGGGGTAGATAAAATAGGTCTAACTTTTAACATTTTAAATATTTCAAGTCACTAGAGGGATTTCTGCCGCAGGTTTATATTTCCGTAACATTTGTGCGACTTGTCCACATGCAGCTATCACAGGGGTTGAGCTGCAGACTGAGACAGAGACATCTCCAGCTATAACTTTCGAGGGGTGGAGGTATGCCCATTATTTTAAATTTGTCAGAAGAAAGTACAGGAATGTACACTTCTGCAAACACAACAACATCAAACCTCTCCAAGCACCTGCAGAGGCAACATGCTAACATGAATGCTTGTTTGTTGCAAGGGGATCAAATGCTTATGTCCCACAGTTAAATGCAAATCAATTGTTATCTTTTATATAATGTCAATTTCTAGATTTTATTTTTTATATTCTTATTCTCACTGTTAAAATATACCTACCATTAAATTATAGACTGTTAATTTCTTTGTAAGTGGGCAAACTTACAAAATCTGCAAGGGATCAAATACTTATTTCCTCCACTGTATATAGGTAGATATGTAGATATAGAAGATTGTATACATACATGTACTGTGATGAATTCTCAGCTTATTTGATTTGATTTGATTTATTCAGAATGTGTAAAACAATAGTACAAACATTTAACATGCTTATAAAGGTGGAAACAAACATAGTCATACTCTGATGTGTACAGGTAAACTATGTGTAGTAAAATAAATGTATTCACTGTGATGTGTACATCCATATAAAGGACCGTAACATATATATAAATGTGAGTATTAACCAATACAAGAAAAGGTGTGATTGCTTCAACTTCCTTGCAAACGACGGAGATTTTCAAGATTTTAAAGATGCTTGCATAAAAAACATAGCCTTTGATAATAGAGCGGACAACAGAAACCAAATGAAATATGAGATATACCCGAAGACAAAAGATAACATCAAGAGATGGCAGATGAGGAATGATGGAACGCAATATGACATGTTCTGCAGGAACATCCCAATCATTTCTCAACACTTTCCATCTCATATGTCTGTTTTTCACTTAGAAAGTGAGAGTGACATAAAGGTAAGTAACTATATATGTACTTATCGGTTAGGCTTTATATTTATAGCACAGTACACAAAGTTACAGAGTACTTCACACAGGTGCAAAATATAGACACTACAATATAAAACACAGTGCAATAAAAGAAGAAAAAGATTAACGTTTATTAACTCATTTTTTCACTGGCTTGTATTGTTTTATTTTTCACACACACACACACACACACACACACACACACACACACACACACACACACACACACACACACACACA
>CALSBZ010030122.1:15935-29204 GCA_943591055.1 Gobionotothen gibberifrons
TCATCGTGCAACTTCAGCAACAACCACGACTGAAGTGCCAACGCCAAGCCCATGGTGGTGGCATCATAGTCCAACTCCAGCACCAACCACAACTGAAGTGCCAATCACAACCCCATGGTGGTGGCATCATAATACAACTCCAGCACCAACCACGACTGAAGCGCCAACCCCAACCACATGGTCTTGGCATCATCCTACTACTACCACACCAACCCCACGTCTGACATCAGCCTCACTCCCACCCACCAAGACCAAACCGCGGCTGCATATATCTCAAACCACCAAAGACAACCGACCCATGCATGGCACCACGCCTCCTCTCAGTAAACTGCCATTGCAATTCTCCTTTCTTGGTGAGTCAGGTTTTACTTGTCCTAAATGATTCAATCCTTACTTGCAGGAAAGATGTTGTTGCACTGCCTTCAATGGGTGTAGAATGTCATGCACTTCTTGCAGCTCTAATTTGCAACGTCCTGTACTAAGAGGAAGGTACATGTTCTAAACCTGTATAAAGACTTTTTAGTTCTTCTGAAAACCCTAACCGTAACCCCATTCTGCCCAAAATATGAGGAAAGAAATATAAAAACATATAACCTAAAGCTGCAGATATTTCGCCTTTGACAGCTAATTAATATAATCTGCTGTGACAGCTTTGACATTTGAGCCAAAGACAATTACAAAGCGGTTTTTTAAAACTGATCAAGAACTTTTTTTTTTTAACTGCAGTGGACCCACCTGCCCCCTCATGTGTTGATGGACTCTACTTGCCAAAGTTTGTGCACCCGACACCTGAAAATGGACAACATATCAATGCAGAGGTCAACAAAGAAGTGGAGATCAGAGTTCGAGCACAAGCTTCACATGCAACGTATGTGGGAATCAACGTGATGAGTATTGCCTTGTGGCGTCAGAACATTATCATAATTTCTGCTAGTGAGATAACTTCAGCGATAAGGAGGAAACATCTGGTTTATTTCTTTTGTTTTCACACAGACTACATGATATCATCATCAGTGGGCCACTGAATATCAGAAAGCACAGAAGCACGCGTGGAGACTTTGTCATTAGGTGGACGCCTGGCCCTGATGATGTGGGGGATCATTACCCAATTTGCTTTGCTGTTGAATCAGTAATTGAGTGAGTGAGCCTTACATTCATATTCTATTTGATACATTTAGTGTGCATGTGTGTGTGTGTAATATTGATTTCACTTTTCACATATTTTACAGTCCCGCCTCTACCACCCCCCCCCCAGCAATAACCAAGGACCATGTCCACGTCCCCGAATCTCCACAGTAAGTAACAGTTTTCTTTTTTATCAAAATAACAAATTAGGATTTAAAATAATACAGTCAGAAGCAAATGCCTCCCTAAAAAAAGAAAAATTATTCAAGATAAATCCTTGGTCACTGATGCTTTCCAGGTCCGGAATCTATCAGTCCGAGATGAGGTGCGTTCTGGTGAACATCGGTAAAAGAATAAGTAAGAACGATTTTTGTTTAACGTCAACATTTCATAGTAGAACTACAACTTTTATTATATTTTAACCAAAATGCTAAATTCCATTAGTGGCTTCATGGACTTTTTCAAGGCTGTAGAATCTTAAACAAAACAACTGCCACCTGTAGACTAGAACCATTAGTGTAATGTGTATTTATTTTGTAAACTATTTCTCTCTTGCTCTAGTTGAATCCCATGTGACCTGCCATGAGTCCTCAATGACTGTAGAGGTTACCAGATCTTCTCTCCCTGGACTTCATGAGGATCATTTACGCCTCAATGACCCCAGCAACACGGCCTGCAACCTGCAGACGAACTCCAACAGCTCGCACATCATCGCGGTCGTACCCCTCAACGCATGCGGCACTCAGATTGAGGTAACAATCGAGCATCTGTTTCATCACCCGCCGGGTTTTTCTCTAAACTATTGTTGCGTTTTATTAGGAATATGAGGATTGAACAATTAGAGGGGAGACACCATCACCCGCCATAGGGATTTTTCGGGACTTGGTCTTAAGAAATAAAAGTGAAATTACACGTTTGACATTAAAGCATGAAAATATGCTTTAGTAGAAACCCCAAATACATTTATGAACTTGAACACAATATGTCCTCCTTAACTCTGCAGGAAGATGAGGAAAACCTGGTTTTCAAAAATGAAATCACCACGGTGGAGAATATACACGACCTGATCACCAGGAACCACCTACTGGAGGTCCAGTTCTACTGCCAGTACCCCAAACGTGGGAACGTGTCGCAGGGCTTCACAGCACACAGGAGGAATGTGGTGGTGTGGGATAAAGGCTTCGGAAAGTTCACCTATGAGTTTGAGTTCTACCCAAACAGCCAATATGGAAAAATGGTTGATTCAGCTCTGTACCCTCTGGAGTACGATGTGACGGAAAGGATCTACATGCAGATAGAGGCCAAATCTACCGTCAACAACACCCAGCTGTTTGTGGAGTCCTGCAGTGCAGCGCCGTATGACACCCCCAACTACTGGCCAACATACTCCATCATCGAGAATGGGTAGGCATGAGCACGCTATCTAGTGGCATATCTTTACCAATGCATTGGTTTTCTTTCATTAGAGAGGT
Organism: Gobionotothen gibberifrons; assembly: GCA_943591055.1. Lineage (NCBI taxonomy): Eukaryota > Metazoa > Chordata > Actinopteri > Perciformes > Nototheniidae > Gobionotothen > Gobionotothen gibberifrons. Next base: position 18,533 of record CALSBZ010030122.1, read on the forward strand.
GTGTAACTAAACTGCCCGTAGGTGTGAATGAGAGGTTTGTAGGCAGTGGATTTATATGGGGATTAATCAGGCAAACACATCGATCTGCAGTCCTCCGTCAGGTACACACTTTTATGAATTCAAAATAATAAAAACGATGCATTGGTATGCATTGTTTTTGGTCTACTTTGCTTTCATAGTATGTTTCGAAAAAGGTGGAAAAAGGTATCTAAAAATACACTTAATGGGTGAAATGTGGCTATTTGTGTCTGCAGATTTCCTTTTGAAACCTCAGACACCACATTTAGCACTGTTTGTGAGGCATGGAGGCAGAGGCAACATGTCTTATATCTTGTCTTGCTCTTAGGTGTACTGTTGATCAGACAGTTCAAGTGCATCCGAAGGCCAACCCCAGAGAGTTCAGGTTCAGCATGGAGGCCTTCCAGTTCATCGGCTTGCACGACCAGGTGAAGAATGAAATATGAGGTTATACTCTACTGGTGGAGGAACCTCTCTGATCTTTTACTTAATACAAATAAACAATACCACAGTTTAGGGATACTCTGTTGCAGGTAAAGTTCTGGCATTCAAAATGTTATTTAAGTAAAAGTATTTTAAGATATTTTAAGGTGTTTCTGACAACAACTCTGCTATTCTGAGGGAAGCCTGTATATCTGCTGATGTAATGACAGCGTGTTGTGTTGTGTTCAGGTGTACATCAGCTGTTCAGTGCTGATGTGTGAGGCAGGGAGCAGCGGCACCAGGTGCTCACAGGGGTGCATCAACTCCCCCCTTACTGGACATCATACTCACCGCAAGAGAGAGGCCATCACTCAGAGTGCCAGGCACTTCATTTCCCAGGGTCCTCTGCGTTTGAAGAGATCAGCAGAGAGCACCGGGAGCCCAGGTACGTTTTCCATCAGAATACCAGTCTACTTTGAGGCTACGGTTGAAGAGTGAAAATCAGGTCCTATGTCTTTTTCTAACCACTTTTCCTTAATGAAATATGTGAAAGAGGATTCATCAGGACTTAGGAAAAGAGACTGCACTGATACTGGCAGACTCTTATGCTACCATAAAGCTGACTACTCAGAGCGCATCCAGATACTTGGCTCTCTGTATTTTTATCATGTTTTTCGACTAAACGTACAGTACAACTTGTTTGGATTACACATCTACATCTACTCCTAAATTACAATTGCATTTAAAGAACTGGGGTTTTCTGGTGAAATGGAGATATAAAGCTGAGTATCATCAGCGAAACAATGATATTTTACATTGTTATGGTTAATTATGTTGCCAAGAGGAAGCATGTCATGTAAATTGTAATGTAAATAGGTGGTGATGTGAATATGTTGTGCAGTATGTACATATATAATGGATTATCAGCTTAAATACATGTGGTAAAACACATGTGTACAGGTATGCAGTTAGTATAATTAATTGTATATACTTTAACATGTACAGGTAAAGGGTAGTAAAATAAATGTATTTACTAGCATGCGTTCATCTATATAGTAGGCTAGTAATATGATTATGTGAGTAACCAATACAAGTAAAGTTGCAACTGCTTCAACTTGCTTAAAACACTGGGGATGTAACAGAGGCAATCAACGTAGCCATTGAAATGTAATACTGTTGTAACTTGTTTGGCCAACACATCTATTCCTATGAAAATCACCATTCAAACATGTTTATTTAAAAACGCATAGATTAAGAAACACAACTTGGTAAAAAATGGTTAAACTTAATTAAATCATTTTACAGTAGTTAGCTTAGCGTTCATAGTTCTCTTTTTGGTTTAACATATTGTTGAAAGTTACATAAAAGCACTTTGGCAATATATGGCATAAAAACATATGATATATAATATTCTAAAATACCTAATAAGCACAGTAACTGACATTATCTGAGTTTTTCTTCACGATTGGTTGTTTCTGTGGACAGCCGAATGTTGACGTTTAAATTATTCTTCTATTTTCCTCCAGGGACCCCCATGAATCTGAACCTGGTGTTCATCGTTGGATGTCTTCTTGCAGCCGTTGGCATGATCAGTGGAGTGGCCCTGTACAAAGTCAAAGCATCAAAGATCAAATACCAACCGTTGGCCTCTTTTGAAAACTAAAAAAAGCGGCTAGTTGAGAATATCCATTTCTTTTTCCTGCCTTATGGGTTAGAAGTGGTTTTAATTGTGGTATTAACCTAACCACTGTTTACTGTGTAATCCCATATAGCTTTACAAGTGATTGTTCTTTCATGTACTGCATTATGATTTAAAACTTGATTGAAATGTGTGCCGCCCAATCATAATAATGCTAAAGGTCATTATTACATTTTCAGCCTTAACGTCAAGTCATTTATGCTTAATGTCTCAATAAAAACATATTCTCTTAAATCTTCTTTTTGCTTTTTTCCAATTTACTATATTTTTCTTTTGCACATAAACAAACACATCTTGGATAGTCTTGTTTTAAGTTAGTCAAAAATAAATGTTTCTTTACTGAACCTCATTATGTTTTAGAAGTCGTGCAGCAACCGATCAAATGTTAACACCTGCAGTAATCATTAAGTAATGAATGTGATGGAAACTTCTGAAGCAATGGAGATGAAACTCGGAGTTAAGAACCATAAAGCAGCCTCACCAGATTAATTGTGTGACTTAGCTGTGGGTGTAAAGATGGGTTTGAAAAAACAGCTTAAAACAGTCAAAATATTTGGTCAATTTGACTGGTTGAGGAAGATTATTACGGAGGGTTTGGGACTCAAACAAAATAAGGTAATGTTTGGTATGATAACGTTAAACAGCAGCTTGACTCTATAAGTAATCACAACAGTGATAAAATGAATGACTTAATAGACCCTTTTATCCAAAAGCAACTTACATACATTTAATACTGTGGGCCATCCCCACTGTGGCAATTTGGGGTGAAGTGTCACAAGGACACAGCTGAATGTTTACTGCAGCGTGATTTGAACCAGTGCCCAAATGTTTCACACATTACTATAATGAAGATGAGAAGAGAAGTTTGAATCAATTGATTTGGTTTTCTAGTAATTTGACAAATATGGCCGGTTTGCAATGTCAAACACAACCCGATATCACGGCAAGAGGTGAACATGTGACGATTTACCATGCTGGGAGATGTGAAGATGTCACAATTTCGTCCCTTCAAACGTGACAGTTACACGGTATTGTTAACCCATGTTAACCAGTGGAGAAATAACCGGAAATGCCAAGCAAATGCTACCCCGACGTAATGATTTATTTTGTAATAGTCACACTCGATTACGCCAATGTTCTTGTTGCCCCAGCTGGTCGACACCTCTTTTAGCAGAAACAAAGGTTACATTAATGTATTAAATCGATGTTAATCCATGCGTGTGGATGTGGAACCGGAAACAGATGTAGGCAAGATCCTCAGCTCGATGATTGGATGGTTTAGCCGCAATGCATGCTGGGATTTGGTGTTTATGTGATGTGAAATCTGAAAACGTTTTTTAAAAATAAAATAATACTTTATTCCGAGTGTGCTTGCTTTTCTCTTTGAAAGTCATCATATAACGGCATTGTAATCCACGGTTCGGCTGCATTACATATTACATATCTGCCGTAGTTCTCTATTTATAGAGCCCTGATGAGAAAACTTCTAGACAAACAGGAACAACTGCCGCCAAAACTGAAAACGTGACGTGGATCATAAATATATAAGCAATTAAACAGCATCTTACATTTCTTTTCACACAATACGTCTCCTTGCAGTATCAACACTAATTCGGCTGACTTTTATATTTGATCCAATTGGTAGATAGGCTGTATTTACACCATAACGGTGCAGAGCTGATAGAAAGGGACACCTAGTGGTTAAAGCAAGTTATTGAATTGTATTATTTTATTATCAGATATTAAGGAGGATGTGCAAAACAGACAAACTAATAAGGCTTAAACATTAAAGAGTACTTTAGGTTAAGGTCTTCTTTTGAATAAGACAAAAGCTTTGGGGGTATAGAAGAAGAATATGGAGGGATGAAACCCTCTTTAATGGTCACACATGCAGAGCACACAGCACACACAGTGACATTTGTATCTACAGATAAATATTAAGCCTGACAAAGTACTTAATATTTTGCTTTCCTGCAATGTTAACTATGTTTAAGCACTTATTTTTACTGATTTTATACGTATGTATTATACTCTTATAAGATGTATGTAGATAGTATAAGAAATGTGCAGAATGACAGTTTAATGGTGGAGGTATACACACATAGTGATAGATGTCTTGTAATGCACTGTTGAGGAACCTGCGACCCAAGTTTTTCATTCATTGCATAACTACACCGTAGTTGTGTATAATATGATATGTCAATAAACCTTAGCTTAGAAAATCTTGAAATCTTGAAAGAGATGTGCAAACTAGTCATTATATACAGTCTTTAATTAACTATTAGTAGAGAATAACGAGTAATGAATATACTTTATAGGGATCCTATTAATATCTAATAATAAAATAATACAATTCAATAACGTGCTTTAACCACCAGGTGTCCCTTTCTATCAGCTCTGCACCGTTATGGTGTAAATACAGCCCATCTACCAATTGGATCAAATATAAAAGTCAGCCGAATTAGTGTTGATACTGCAAGGAGACGTATTGTGTGAAAAGAAATGTAAGATGTTGTTTAATTGCATATATATTTATGATCCACGTCACGTTTGCAGTTTTGGCGGCAGTTCTCCTGTTTGTCTAGAAGTCTTCTCATCACGGCTCTATAAATAGAGAATTACGGCAGATATGTAATATGTAATGCAGCCGAACCGTGTATTACAATGCCGTTATGTGATGACGTTCAAAGAGAAAAGCAAGCACACTCGGATTAAAGTATTATTTTATTTTTAAAAAACGTTTTCAGATTTCACATCACATAAACACCAAATCCCAGCATGCATTGCGGCTAAACCATCCAATCATCGAGCTGAGGATCTTGCCTAGTCTGTTTCCGATTCTACATCCACACGCATGGATTAACATCGATGTAATACATTAATGTAGCCTATGTTTCTGCTAAAAGAGGTGTCGACCAGCTGGGGCAACAAGAAAATCGGCGTAATCGAGTGTGACTATTAAAAAATAAATTATTACGTCGGGGTAGCATTTGCTTGGCATTTCCGGTTATTTCTCCACTGGTTAACATGGGTTAACAATACTGTGTAACTGTCACGTTTGAAGGGAAGAAATCGTGACATCTTCACGTCTCCCAGCATGGTAAATCGTCACATGTTCACGTCTTGCAGTGATACCGAGTTGGTCAAACAACATCAGACCTGAGTCCTGGTGGAAAATAAGTGGCCATTGTTCCTCCTGTCAAGTTATCACCTTCATCTATTGAATCAGACCAGCTGCATAACTGGTTCCACAACATTTCACTGTAAATGCTTGAATACACCCACAACGATAACAAAGCATAACATTTGATGATAAAGAACATTTGGTGGCAGCGTGTTGACATATTGTTGTCATTGTGAATGCTAAGGAATCGAAACCGTAGGCACATCTATTATTGTGTAAGAGCATTTTAAAATGACCCCGGTGGCCTCAGGCCGTGACTCTTGTCTGGCGTGTCAATTTTGGAGCAGATCAGACAATGTTTAGCCGATGTTTAAATCATCTAAAATGAGCCGTTTCTCATTTTTCTGATTTCCTCCTCCTCGCCTCCTCGACTCCTTGGTCCTCCGGTAGTGACCCGGAAATCGATGTCAGCGCGCCATCTTGAAGGACATCAAATCCCTCTAAATGCACAGAGCCCGAGGGGGGGTCGCAAGGTTTTTTCTTTTTAAATGACAATTTTTTTTAAATTATTATTAATAATAATAACGTGTGCATAGAAATGTTTCAGGGGCAGACTGGTCATCTGTAGAATTTCCCCGCAGCGAGGTTACCCCCCCCCGTTGACAATTCACTAGCACACCCCTCCCGTTGGGGGTCGCCAGTCTCTGGCACTGTTATTTTGGGGGTCGCGGGTTGAAAAGTTTGGGAACCCCTGCTCTGTATGACCCCCATGTGACCTGACCATGGATTGTCATGAGCAAATGACAGCACCAGAGAACTATAAGAGGTGGGCATTAAGAAAGAGTTTAGTTTCCTTGCGGGGCCGTGATGAACTCCTCCCTGTTGGGTGGCAGTTTCCGATGCTCGGAAAGTTCTGAAATTTGCACGGACGTCAGGTCTGGTGCAGAAAAGAAAAAATGCATTGGAATTGCTCAAAATTTGAAAGCTGGCTGTCTAGCTGGCTGTCTATGAAAATCAAATATTGGAAACATTCTGAAGCGCGCAACCTAACCCCTAGATTCCACCGGGTCCGTCTGCGTCGCCTTACGGCTGTTAAGAACTCAGGCACTTAGGATATAGGACCCAATTGCACGACCTGGGAGACAGAGGTAAAGTATTGGTGAGATACTTTATTTTCCAAAAACAGCAATAAATAACAAAAAAAGGTCACTATCAAATCTCAAGTTTGAGATGACAAAAATAGAGAACAAAAGAAAAACGCTCACGTAGTGAGGAACAAAACTATCAAGAGCACAAAGAGAGCATAGACCTTACCATGGCAATAGACAAGACAAACTGACACTGAACACTGGGAGACAGGGGAATTTAAGCACATGGTAACAAGACACAGGTGGGAACAATCAGGGGCGGGGCTGACACTGATGAGCACAGGAGACACACAAGGGAAACAGGTGAACACAATCAGGAAATTAGACACACCAGGGAAACTAACGACAGGGAGGAAAAACACAGGGAGAAGACAATACACAAGGAGGAAAACATGACGGGAGAACAGCAAAACACCCATTACAAGACATACAAAACTAAAAACGTGACATAACACAAGAATCGTGACAACGGCCGCGTTACGGCTGCGCCGCGGCGTTTGAAAGGATCGCGGCCACTCTAGTCAATGGGTGCTATTCCTCAAGACGCGCCGAGTTACGGCTCAGAAGCGTCCCAGGAGTGTATCGCCGCTGGGCTCCGCTCTAAATAGGATTCAAGTCTATTTTTTTAGACGTTAGGCGAGGCGTTGCAGAGGCGGTGGGAAGGAAGTGGACCTGTGACAGCATCCGGCCCATCCCCCAAATAAACTAATTTGCAGACCCTATCCCTACATAGTCTTTCAAGTAGGAGGAGAAATGCCAGCGTTCTCCTCCGGTTTACAGGCACTGTGTAAATTATATATATAGAATAATTATGATGATAAATGCATTTTTTTACCACTAAAATACAGCAACACATCTTTGATTCATGTCGTTTATAACTGGAATATTACAAGTATTATTAACTTTGTCTGTACAAAGAAGCCTGTCCAGGAAATATGCACAAATCAACAAAAACTGCGAGCACGGGGGTCGGATAGAGTACCCGGGCATATCAGTGTATCCTTGGTTATAGCTCCTCCAGAGAGCCTCCTCGATCCTCGATCCTCGATCCTCGATCCTCGATCCTCGATCCTCGATCCTCGCAGTGGCAACTGGTCATTAGGGGCAGGCACAGCCCCACCTAGTGTCAGCAGAAAGTATTACAAATAATCATTACAAAAAAATTCAAAATAAAAAAAAATATAAAATATATTTTAAGATCATGTTTAATCATCTGATTCGTCTGTACATTGCTGTTTTAGTCTGTTTTCTTCTAATTCGTGTCTACAGTGTGCCTATTGAGCCGTTTTGAACAATGTGGGACAAAACCTGATCTTGCCCTCCCTATCACTGTCAAAGTGAACGGTGACTGTAAAAACTACACTGCGCATGCTCAGAGTATTTTCCTATTTAGTGTTTGTGGCAAAAAAATAATGACCATCGGGGCATAGAGCTGCCATCCCCACCATACGTCATCTAACATCATTCAGAGCTGATTGGCTGTAAGCACGTGTGCCGCGAAAAGTGTAGTGTGTGAAGAGGAGACGAGAGAGAGCAGCGGAAACCCGGAAGTAAGCTGCGCACGGGTTCCCTCGACAAAAACAATGATATTTCTCCATAGGATTTTAGAAAATAGCTCGAAGAACTGTGGGAAACGGTTAGATACATGCACGTTTTGTTCAGCCGGATAATATCCACATGTCTACCCTACTTTTATGATTTTCTAATCATAAATCTATCGATCATAAATCTATCGATTAGATTTAAGATTTGACTTTTGAAACTACAAGAAGATAAGGAGGACTTTTAGAAAAAAGTAATAGAGATGTTTGTCCAGAGGGATAGCATGGACTTCATCTTCAAGTCAAGGTAAGACCACCATTTTATTGGAAATGGGATCTTACTAAGAGAGAACAATCCAAAATGTAAATGATAAAATGACATTTTTGAACTGTATGTTTAAAATTAATCGAAGCATCAGACTAAAATAATATAAAAATATATTTTGATTTAGGTCAAAATATAATATTTGTAAACCTGAAGAGTCAGTGCCAGTGCCTCACCATCCATGAACCTCACTGCATGTCACTGCAGAAGTTTATATATAAACATATACGTTTTTTGTGCCCCACCACTTTTGTACATAAAGAAACGCCACTGGATCCTCGATGTGCATTTAGAGAAATTGGATGTCCATCAAGATGGCGTGCTGACATCGATTTACGGGTCACTACTGGAGGACTGAGGAGTCGAGTAGGCGAGGAGGCGGAAATCTGATAAATTAGAAACGGCTCATTTTAGATGATTTAAACATAAATCGAATAGTCCATTTAGCTTAGGAACCTTCCTAACCGAGTGAAATGACCCGGAAGTCCCTCAGTGGCAGCCGTTCGAATTCTCTAGAATAATAGGAAAGGAGGTTTCAAACTTCCTTTATAACCTCCTTTAGCCTAGGAGCCACTGGACCTCCCTTACCGAAAGGAGAGGAGAACATGCTGCCCCACAATGCCTTGCGGCCGCAGCATTTGCCGTCACACAACAGTCGGCCGTTCACGGAAACAACCGATTATGACCGAGAAATTACATCATGAAAGTAACGGTGCTTATTAAGCATTTTAAAACGTATGTGGTAAGTTGCCAAAGTGCTTTGTTTTGAACGTTCATCAGTATTATAATCAAAAAGAGAAACATGAACGTTAGTTTTTACTGAAATGATCAAATAAAGTCAACATTTCACAGTGTTTACTGAGCTCTGTGGGGTTTGTTAACTTTTAAAAGATGTTTGAATGGTGATATACACAGTGATAGATGTAAAGGACTAACGTTTATAATAAATACATTTGTATTGATTTTAAGATATTTTCATACAATCATACGTATTGGGATCATTTGTATTAATGTGGACCGGAGGGAGAGGGTGACGAGCATAACTTTCACTTTCATTTTTTATTTCAATTCCAACTTTGGTCATGAAGAATATGTTTCTTTGTTGTCCACGTTCATAAAGCATAAAGCAACAGCATCAGAGCACGGTGCAGAGCCTCTAGATGAGTTTACAGTAGTCCCTCGTTCTTATTAAACATCCATGTTGTAGTCCGCTGTATAGAAAACTGTGGTTTCCATAGTTTCCCCACAGCAGCAGACGCACATTTATGACGTCTGCTGGCGCATCATAAACACGTCGGATAGTGAAAGTGCAGTTGGATTCTCTAAAGTACCGCAGTCTCTTCTCCTAAATCCATTTGAATTCTCCTATCCACTATCCCTTAACCCCGTGACGTTTCACTCAGAGGTCAAGGAATAGACGATAGGGTTAGACGTTAGGAGCTGATTTTTGGATTATCCGACCGCAACCATAGGCTAAACATTGTCTGATCTGCTCCAAAATTGACACACCAGACAAGAGTCACGGCCTGAGGCCACCGGGGTCATTTTAAAGTGCTCTTACACAATAATAGATGTGCTTACGGTTTCGATTCCTTAGCATTCGCAATGACAAAAATAGGTCAACACGCTGCCAGCAAATGTTCATTATCATCAAATGTTATGCTTTGTTATCGTTGAGGGTGTACTAAAGCATTGACAGTGAAATGTTGTGGAACCAGTTATGCTGCTGGTCTGATTCAATAGATGAAGGTCATAACTTGGCAGGAGGGACCATGGCCAGGTGTGTATAAAAGGATGCTGCAGGTGGATGTGAGCAGCAGATACTTGGAGACAAAGGTGAATTTGGGAAAAGATGGCCACCGCTCTTCTGCTCCTGCTTCAGCTGGTCTCACTGGTGTCTGCATCACATCACTACGGGGGATCCATGACCTATAGCTACAAAGGAAGAAACCCTGATGGATCATTTAGGGTGAGAGAAATTACTTTTAAACATTTGCATCAGTTATTAATTAACTAATTTATTCATATGTATGCCGTTGTTATTTTTACACTCACTTCTGTTAAAGTTTTTGCCATACATTAAATATAGTTTACCTCAATGTTTTCTTTTAACTGTGTTGTCTAGCTTTTTACCTTGATTGGTATATGTCAAAGCACAAAATACATTGGAGATAGCGATACAAATCTGCATTAATTGTACTTGTTTTCTTGTTTGTTCGCTCCTCACTGTCTGTTTTGTTTTGTCTGTCCACCATGTACAGCGACCTTTGGTCCCTTGAAAGGCGCTTTATAAATTCCATTTATTATTATTATTATTATTAATATTATTATTATTTTTTTTTTTAATAGGTGGACTTTCGCGACAGGGCGACCTATGATGGGTGTCAGTACTCC
>CALSBZ010030123.1:4408-17105 GCA_943591055.1 Gobionotothen gibberifrons
TGTGTGTGTGTGTGTGTGTGTGTGTGTGTGTGTGTGTGTGTGTGTGTCTGTCCAATTTGCATCTCTGCCCGATCTTGTAGTTAAGTAAAAAGGTACCAGTGTAGGAATACTCTGTTGTAGTAAAAGTAGAAGTACTCAGATCTTGAGTAAAAGTAGAAGTACTCAGATCTTGTTCTTGAGTAAAAGTAGAAGTACTCTGATCTTGAGTAAAAGTAGAAGTACTCAGATCTTGAGTAAAAGTAGAAGTACTCAGATCTTGAGTAAAAGTAGAAGTACTCAGATCTTGTACTTGAGTAAAAGTAGAAGTACTCAGATCATGTACTTGAGTAAAAATAGAAGTACTCAGATCTTGTTCTTGAGTAAAAGTATAAGTACTCAGATCTTGAGTAAAAGTAGAAGTACTCAGATCTTGTACTTGAGTAAAAGTAGAAGTACTCAGATCTTGAGTAAAAGTAGAAGTACTCAGATCTTGTACTTGAGTAAAAGTAGAAGTACTCAGATCATGTACTTGAGTAAAAATAGAAGTACTCAGATCTTGTTCTTGAGTAAAAGTAGAAGTACTCAGATCTTGTACTTGAGTAAAAGTAGAAGTACTCAGATCTTGTACTTGAGTAAAAGTAGAAGTACTCAGACCATGTTACCTGTTTTTCTATTTCATGTTACGCTCCATGTAATACTCCCCTGGTTCTGGCAATGTTAAGTTGTTCCTTATTTTCTTTTGTCATTGGCTTTTTTTAAATAAAGCTCGCTTTTTGTTACATGACCTTTTTGGCTTTTTAACTGCACTTGGGTCCTGATTTTCCCCAACTCTGACACAAATATCTGTTTGTTGAATTCCTGAGCAGCAGCCTGGACCTGGATCTTAAACTGGACCTGAGTCCTGCTGTTTGTCCTCAAAGTGTGACCGCTCAATGGAGCCTCAATCTGCTGATGGGAGGTAAGAATAAAACGGACTGAATGTAGTTTGAGATAAAGTCAGTTGTTGTCCAGGGTAGGAATTACCATGGCCGTCGTTGCCACTCAGTCTGGCCGTGACGCCCCGAAAACAATTGTACGTCCTACGGCCACCATGGCCTTGAGGCCCTGATACTGTTAAAATCTTGCAGTTGCTTTAAAAGCATCAGAACAGTGGTCTGGTCTCTGAACTGCATTATGCTGCGTTCACACCGGACGCTCTAATCCAGGGGTGTCCAAACTTTTTTCACTGAGGGCCACATATCAACACAGTCTCACTCCCTGATCGTCCAATAGCGACGCTTGGTCAGGGTCCTTTGGCGTGCAGTTGTGACATGCCGAGTCTCCTTCAGCTTCATAAACGGAAGCAAAGAGCTTTCAATTGATTGCAATGTATTCCCATTGCCGCGGTATTTGACGCTCAGGGAAGCACCGCATCGGTCCATGTCGGTGGCAGTTAAAGGCAATGTGAGCGTTGGATAACGGAGGATTTTACACCCGGAAGTAAGTATTCTCCTTACTGTCGATTGATTTTACAGTGATATCTGCACTAATCATCCACTCAAAAACACCAGATTATCCTTATTACACAACAATGATTGGTTTAAATCAGGGGTGTCAAACTCAAATACACAGTGGGCCAAAACGAAAAAATGGGTACTGGTCGAGGGCCGGACTGGGTCAATGTTTATTGCAAAACGTATTGAAATGAACGTATTGCACATATTAAACCTGGAACTAACAAAGCTTAATTTATTGCCTATAAAAACGTAGGACCACCCCCCCCCCCTGGGGGTGGACGCGTTCGCACATCGACCATGGCCCAGGGGACTGTTGTACGCTTTCCCACCACTCCCGCTGATCCCTCGGTTCCTGGACCGAGTGCAGGAGGAGCGACTGTCAGTGATCCTAATTGCCCCAGAGCGCACGGGCGCTTCCTGGTTTCCATGCCTACAGCGTACGCTGTCAGGCAGACCATGGGAAATTCCGTGGCGCGGGGACGATCTCTCGCAGGTGGAGGGAGCGATCAGCAGTCACCCAGTGATAGGCCAGCACTTATGGGCATGGCCCCCTGAACGGGGCTGGGCCTCTCTCAAGATGTTGTACGTACCATTCAGGGAGCCAGGGCCGCGTCTACCAGAGCGTCCTACACAGCCAAGTGGACAGCGTTCCAGCGTTGGTGTGTGGGAAAAAGCCTGGACCCCATTACGTGCCCCCTGCCTCATGTGCTGTCATCCCTCCAGCTGTTGTTGGACAGGAATTTGGCCTTCAACACAATCAAGGTATATGCTGCTGCCATTTCATCTTGTCACGTGGGTTTCGGGGTCGGGACGGTGTTTAGTCACCCCCTGACGAAACGTTTTCTACGAGGAGTATGGAGACTCAGACCTGTGTCACGCGCACTGGCGCCTCAGTGGGATTTGGCTTTGGTGTTACGCGCACTAAGCAAAGCCCCGTTTGATCCTTTAGATCAGAAACTGTTATCAGCCAAAGTATTTTTGGCTCTAACATCAGCTAAAAGGGTGAGTGATTTGTCTGCTCTCTCTGTGGCTCCATCATGCACACGTTGCACATATAGATAAATATACGAAGGGCTGGGACGCTCACTAGAGGTTTATTGCCTCATAAGTTCAGGCATAAGTTAGAAAAATCAATCAAATCTTAAATTATGGTTGATATTGATGAAAAAAACACACAGCTCTCCGTAGGGTTTCGTTTATTTCGTTGGAAGCTCATTCCTTAAAACAGGAGGCTCAGATTGATTTTAATAAGAGGAAATATGAAGGGTCTATTTCAAGGTTAGGGAATGCTCCGGTTTTTGGACAAAATTAACATGGGATCACTCCGGGCATTGTACGTACTTCGTCTCACTGGAATATTAACGTACATATTGAATACAAAATCGACCCCATTTCTCCGGCCAATGACGGGAGGGTTTTGAAAGTGACAAAACACTGTTCCACACATTTAAAAACACTTAAACAATTAAACAATGTTTACCCAGGATTCAGACACCTTCCCTGGCTTGTAAAATGCGGTGATGCGCCCTGGAGGTAACCGTTTAATGCACTTTTAAGACTCATGTACCCATGATTCAAGCTGCTTTCCTGGGTTCTAAAGTGCTGTGAATCAGCCTGTTCTCTGGCTACAGTCTGGGTGGAAGAGCCATCTGCTGCATGGAGCTCCCTGGCTCCACTCTCCCTCTATTCACACCACTTTTCACAGCATATGAGTCCCTGGGTCTCTGTGTGTCTGTGAGTGTGAGACCCTGCTAAAAGCAGTGATTCTGCTGTTTTTCTCTCCCCGTATATTTGGCCTGTACTAAGTAATGGTCAAATGGACAGAAATCTGTCCACTTCACATTGACTTGATACAGGTGAAATGGACGCTCCAATTAAAACAGTTTAACTTACTTTTAACACTCATTTACCCATGATTAAAGCACTATTCCTGGGTTCTAAAGTGCTGTCAAGTGCCCTGGGTAATAGAGGGGGGGTGGTGTGCCCTGGGTCTGTGGGTACTTGGGTCTCTGATGGGTAATCAGGCGTTTTAACACTTTTTCCCACGAAAATGATTTTTAATCACTATCATGGGGCTATATAAATCAAATTCCGGGTAATTAGGAGCACAATTGTACCTTTTACTATTTAAATGTATTTGTATTATCTATTTTTGGGCTAGAAGTGCCAATGGAGGAGGGGAACTAACAACCTCAACCCTTTGGCGCATTTTGCCGAAGCCCCGGACCCTTTTCCACTTCTCCGTCCAAAATGTTGACGGAGAGGGGAAAAAATGTCCCCTTCTCCGTCGAAAAAATGCATTCATCCATTTCAGACTACTGTCTGCACGATTTGGGAAACCTGGTTTTTGGGTGCACTCGGGAAAAAAAACGGCTGTCTGATATCATGGATGAATGTATCCGCTACAAGTGCACTCTGGCTCGGATATATTTGGTGCCTGGAGACCCCCCATCCTGGTTCTTACAAAACTTTAAGTTTTCAAAACTGGTCTCTGGAGGAATGCAAGGGGAGTTCGAGGGGACTTTACCATCATTATGAGGCACTATTTTGGGATACATTTTCTCATTTTCACCCGTTTTGCCTGGTTGTCAAAAAACTTTAAGTTTCCAAATGTGACTCTGGAGGAATGCAAGGGGAGTTTGAGGGGACTCTACCCGCGTTATGAGACACTATTTTCGGATACATTTTCTCATTTTCACCCATTTTGCCTGGTTGTCAAAAAACTTTTCCAAATGTGACTCTGGAGGAATGCAAGTGAGGGGAGTCGACAGGGGACTCTTGCGGGCTCATGAGGCACTATTTTCGGATACTTTTTTCCCATTTTCATGCCATTTTCATGGATGAATTGAAACTTAATTTTTTATATTTTGGTCAATTTGACCCAGTTCTGGCAACCGCATTGCCTCGAGGATAGGACCGAGAGATGACAGACTCTCTGGCCGGATAAAGAACTTCCTCGTATTCATGGCCCATGGTGTTAACCGGCTGTCAGACTGGCTGTTCCTAAAAGACACGAGGAGGGTCCGTGGCTGGAGCGAGCATATTTCAAACCATTTCCTGAGGTACTTGTCTGAGTCAAAGCTCAAGGGGTGCAGGCTCACCCAGTCTGATATGACCCACATCATCAGAGAGTTGACAGCCAACATGAACGACTTGTAAAAGTCTGTCACTGTCCACCAGTTTAAGGTGAAAAGGAACAAGCTGGATCGTTTGCTGAGCTGAGGATAACATCCTCCACAGGAGGGGGGGTGGTGGTGCCGTGAATAAGGCCGAATATGGATGCCGATGGGCGGACGGTAAAGCACCGCAAAATCCACCCCCTTTTAGGGTTACCAGGGGCATGAGGTTCTGTAGGGTGTGATCATCTGGGTTTAGTTCGTGGGGGAGTGCTTAAGTCTGGGGGCCCGGGGACTCACGGTGTGCAAGGTTATGGAGGTGCCCATGTCAGGGACACATGCTGGAGGTCATTAGTCTGTCCTTTGGGGGTCTTGGAGGGGCCACAGAGAGGTGATTTCCCCAGTCTCTGTCCTGGATGTGTGAAATAACCTGAGTCCCCATATCAGGGACACATGCTGGAGGTCCTTAGTCCGTCCTTTGGGGGTCTTGGAGGGGCCAAATTGGCCATGATAAGATGCATCAGCACTATAATGCATGGTGCAGCACATGTGCTGCAGAGTCAAGCTCAAATGTCTGACTCTTCTCCGGCTGACTCTTCTCCGGCACACATTTTCTCATTTTCACCCGTTTTGCCTGGTTCTCAACAAAATTACTCTGACATATGTTGACTCTGGAGGACTGTAAGGGGAGTTGACAGGGGACTCTACCCGCGTTATGAGGCAGTATTTTCGGATACATTTTCTCATTTTCACCCGTTTTGCCTGGTTCTCAACAAAATTACTCTGACATATGTTGACTCTGGAGGACTGTAAGGGGAGTTGACAGTGGACTCTACCTGCGTTATGAGGCACTATTTTTGGATACTTTTTTACATTTTCTGCACAGCCTGCTCTCTGGGTTCACAGGTTCACTATGCCTCTATTTATACCACTTTTCCCAACGTTTCAAACCCTTTTCCTGGGTCAAATTAGGTCTGTCACTTTGAGTAACCGCACCACTGTCGGACGTCTCCCGAGAGTGGACGTCCATTGCCTCTAAGTAGGGTTAGGGTCGTGGTTTTGGACACCCTAACCCTAATCGCTCTAGTTTCAATTGTTAAGCAGTTTGTTTTGCACATATTCTTTAATCCTTTAAAGGTCTTTTTTGATCTATTTATATATTCTATATAGTTTCAGTGTTGAGAGTTTTTTTATAAAAATATCTATCTTTTAACAGTGATGGTCATTCTTTTTATTCTGTACTGTCAGTTCATCAGTGCTACTTTATTCATGTTTATTTTTAATTTATCAGATTATTTTGATTCCCTAAAATGGGGGGATCAAATTTAATATTGGACAAATTAATATACACTTCAATAAAGTAGTCATATTTAATACTTGGTCACAGTCTGCAGTTTAACCTCATAGTCATTGTTTCCTTTCAAATCCAATGTGTTGGAGTAGAGACTCAGAGCCACAACAACAAAATACATGTCACTGAGGAGTTTATATATTTCTGGTCACTGAGTTTATATAGTCATTAGTTATAGGTAGGCAAGGCACCTTTCAACACAAGGCAATTCAAGGTGCTTCACAAAAATGAAAGACATTCAGACAAAGGCATTTAAAAACAGTCATTAAAAAGAAAAGATAATAAAAGAAACATTAAAAGAAAAAATACATTCATAAAAAATACATTCATAAAAAGTTACAGTGCAGTTTAAGATATGAATAGTTCACACAGGAGTTCCATTTTACTGATGCCTTTCTTTAAGGTTTCTCCGAACATGAGCTGTGTACGCTTGTATGGCACATACGTCCCGAGCAGCATACACAGAGAAAGCCAGCCAGGACAAAGTCCCCAGACACTGGTTTCCTGGGGTTACTAGCCCCAAATGTTCTTTAACCAAAAACGAAACACAACGTCTCAGTTTCAATTAAAAGCAGCGACAAAAAGAAAAGTCTTCAGCCTGGATTTAAAAGTAGTAAGAGTTGCAGCGGACCTGCAGGTTTCTGGGAGTTTGTTCCAGATATTTGGAGCATAATAACTAAACGCTGATTCTCCATGTTTAGTTCTGACTCTGGGGACAGAAAGCTGACCAGTCCCTGAAGACCTGAGAGATCTGGATGGTTCATAATTTAGCAGGAGGTCAGAAATGTATTTTGGGCCTAAACCATTCAAATCTTTATAAACCAGCAGCAGGATTTTGAAATCTATTCTTTGACACACAGGAAGCCAGTGTAAAGACTTCAGAACAGGAGTGATGTGATCCACTTTCTTAGTGTTAGTGAGGACTCGAGCAGCGGCGTTCTGACTCAGCTGCAGCTTTCTAATAGATTTTTTAGTGAGACCTGTAAAGACACCATTACAGTAGTCCAGTCTACTGAAGATAAAGGCATGGACGGGACCTGTAGACTGAGTTTCCAAGATGGCGCCTGTGTCTGCCCTTGCATGGTTCTGGTCCTACCTGACAGACCGTAGCTTTTCAGTGCAACTGGGTGCCTTCTCCTCTGCCAAAGCCCCTCTCACCTGTGGGGTTCCCCAAGGCTCGATTCTGGGCCCCATCCTGTTTTTACTTTACATACTTCCCCTGGGTTCAATCCTCACAAAACACAATGTCCCCTTCCATTGTTATGCAGATGATGTGCACATCTATCTACCTCTCAATTCCCATGCAAACTCTTTACAGCTACTGATGGACTGCTTGACAGAGGTCAAATCCTGGCTGAGCCAACATTTCCTCAACCTAAACGAGAGTAAGACTGAGGTCATATTTTTTGGACCCCAACCTCCAGCCTCCCCAGTTGATACTCTGGGCTCCCTAAAAAAAAACATCCTCCCCTCTGTCAAGAACCTTGGAGTGACCTTCGATAGCACTTTTAAATTTGATAAACAGGTCAGCAGCGTAGTTCAAACCTACTTTTTTTAAATACGACTATTGGCTAAGACCAAGTCGTTTTTATCTTTTAAAGACTTGGAAAGGGTCATCAACGCCTTCGTAACCACAAGGTTGGATTACTGTAACGGTCTGTATGTGGGTATGGACCAGGCCTCAACTAAATGCCTGCAGCTAGTGCAGAATGCAGCTGCACATCTTCTCACGGGCCACAAAAAGCGTGACCACATTACCCCAATTCTGGCCTCACTGCACTGGCTTCCAATTCGGTTCCGAATTGATTTTAAACTCCTTTTATTTGTTTTTAAAGCACTGAATGGGCTGGCTCCGGCCTATATAGCCGAACTCCTCCAGCGCTACACCCCAACCAGAGCCTTAAGGTCTGCTGACCAGCTGCTGCTGGTAGTGCCTAAGACCAGGCTCAAAACCCGAGCGCACCGAGCCTTCGCAGCAGCTGGCCCCAGGCTCTGGAACACTCTGCCCCTCCATGTGAGGTCGGCCCAGAACCTGTTTTTTTTTTTTAAATCAACCCTAAAAACTCACTTCTTCTCTCTGGCCTTCTAGTCAGAGCGGAGCACGACTCCTGACATTTCCCTGTGTGTTATTTTGTATTTGTGCTGTTGTATTTGTTGTAAAGTGTTTTTATTGTAAAGCATTTTTATTGCATGTACAGCACTTTGGGCTCGACCAAAAATCGTTTTAAAATGTGTTCTATAAATAAAACTTGATTTGATTTGATTTGATGGACAAGTTTTTCCAAATCCTGCTTTGACATTAGTCTTTTAATCCTAGATATGTTCTGTAGGTGATAGTAGGCTGATTTAGTAACTGTTTTAATGTGACTGTTGAAACTCAGGCCAGAGTCCATGACTACACCTAGATTTCTGGCTTTATCTGTTGTTTTGAACATTGCAGACTGAAGCTCAGCGCTAACTTTTATACGTTCTGCCTTGGCTCCAAAAACCATTACCTCAGTTTTGTCTTTGTTTAATTGGAGAAAGTTCTGACACATTCAGTCATTGATTTGTTCAATGCACTTACTCAGTGTTTTAACTGGAGAATAGTCTCCCGGTGAAATGGTTACGTAAATGTGTGTGTCATCCGCATAGCTATGGTAACTTATTTTGTTGTTTTTCATTATCTGAGCCAGTGGTAGCATGTAGATGTTAAAGAGAAGAGGCCTCAAGATGGAGCCTTGAGGAACCCCACATGTCATATTTGTCAACTCAGATGTGTATTTACCTATAGAAACAAAGTTGTTTCTGTCCTTTAAGTAGGATTAAAACCAATTTAGAACTGTTTCCGAAAGTCCCACCCAGTTGTCCAGTTGGTCTAGTAATATGTTGTGGTCAACAGTGTCAAACGCAGCACTGAGATCTAATAATACTAACACTGAAGTTCTGCCACTGTCTGTGTTTAAGTGGATGTCATTGAAGACCTTTACAAGAGCAGTCTCAGTGCTGTGGTTTGGTCGAAAGCCTGACTGGAACACATCCAAACAGTTATTTAAATGCAAGAAATTACTCAACTGTTGAAAGACTACTTTTTTAATGATTTTACCTAGAAATGGCAGGTTTGATATGGGCCTGTAATTGTTCATTACTGAAGCATCTAGATTATTCTTTTTTTAAGAGCGGTTTAATGACTGCAGTTTTCAGGGCCTGTGGAAAAATACCTGAGTGAAGAGATTTGTTTACTATGTGAAGTAGATCTGAGGCCATGCAACGAAAAACATCTTGGAAAAATCCTGTTGGAATAATATCAAGGCATCAGGAGGAGGATTTCAGAAGTTATATAATGTCCTCTAGGTTTTTTATCATTAATCTGATGGAACTGTGTCATGATGTTTGAATTGATATTAGGTGGACACAGAGACAACACATTTGCTGTACCTGATGCAGAGGCACTGACTGCTTGTCTGATTTTCTGAATGGGGGGGATACTGACACTGTGGGGTTTGTTAGTCTGTCGACGGTAGCAAACAAGGCACGTGCGTTGTTTTTGTTTTTGGCAATGATGTCAGAGAAGAAAGACTGTCGTGCAATTTACAATTCCAAATTATAGCCTACATTTCAACATTTCCCTAGTGTTTTCAGCTAAATATGGCTTTGTGGTTACCTCTTTTTGAACATTTGTGTGAACAAAGGAATGATCAGAGAGTGCTACATCAGTCACCACAACCTCAGAGATATTCAGACCCTTTGAGATCATTAAGTCCAGAGTGTGCCCCTTATTGTGCGTGGGCTCCGTCACATGCTGAGTCAGTCCATAGTTATCAAGAACACAAAACAGTTCTTTAGCTCCTCTGTCCTGGGGGTTGTCAACATGGATGTTAAAATCACCAACAATGACTAGACGGTCAAAGTCAAAACACACTATAGACAGCAACTCGGTAAAATCATCAAAAAAGCTTGCACAGTATTTGGGTGGTCTGTAGATATTTAGGAACAGAGCTCGAGAGGAGCATTTCAGCTGAAGGGCCACATATTCAAAAGAAGCAAAGTCCCCATAAGATGTCTTCCTGCATTGAAGGGAATCATTGAACAGAATAGCAACTCCACCTCCTTTTTTATGCATTCTTTCCTGACTCATAAAACTAAAGTTGGGAGGGGTTGATTCGATAAGAACAGCTGCACTGTTATTTTCTTCAATCCAAGTTTCCGTTAAAAACATAAAATCCAGATTGTGCTCAGTGATAAAATCATTGATTAAAAATGTTTTTCCTGCCAAAGACCTGACATTTAATAAAGCTAGTTTAAGTTTGTTGAATACATTATCGGTAAGATATTGTGTGACAAGCTGTGACTGACATGGAATCACTTCTAAATTTGATAAACTCACACAAACCTTTTGAGCGCTTCCTGTTTCTGAGCTGATTCACCGCTCTTAATCTATTACCTATCAACACAGATATCGGCAAAGCTACTGGCAGGCAGGGCCCCGGCATGTCCTGGAAAGAGTTGAGAGTGCGATACGCCCTTGAGCCTGGACCCAGCACATATCAGTTAGAGTTTGTTGCGTTTTGTACACATACATTCTTATCAGGCTTCGGAGACAGCAGTCTTGAAGGGGGGGGACAGGACGTTTTGGTCCGGATGATTGTGGTAGGCATGGTGACGGGGGTGTTGGTGCGCGTCTATGCTTCGGTGATTTTGGTGGGCGTCGTTGAGGAGGGGCAGGGGTAGAGGAGATGCTGCCAGCCCTGCGTATCGCCTTCATGCGGTCAATGAACTCCAGGAAGGACTTGGTGCCAACCCTCTGTATCTCCTTCATCTGCTCATCAAACTCCAGGGGGGAGGGCGAGGGTGAAAGGGTGAGCGGAGAGTAGAGAGAGCTGGGGTGTGAAGGAAGAGTATCCTCAAAGGCGTTGACAGGGGGGGTGACGGGCAGTGGAGACTCCTCCATTTGTGTCATAGGTCTCCCATAATCAAAACATTCCTCAGGTGGGTGCAGTGATACTTCTTCAGGGTTTTCTGAGCGATGTGTTGTGTCTTTCTCCTGTTTTGATTCCTCTTGCTTGTCCTTGGCAGAGGGAACAGATTGATGACACAGGCAGTTGAATATGTTAGAGATGAACAATTTCACTCCTGACTTGTTCAGGCAAACTCCATCTGCCTTAAAAAGATGACCTGCGGTCCCAGAAAGAGAATAAATTGTCAATAAAATGTACAGAATGGTCAGTACAGGCAGTTGAAAGCCAGGTGTTCAGTGCAAACAGTCTGCTGAATCTCTCCACTCCTCTTCTGACTGGCGGTAGAGGGCCACTGATGAACACCTCTGCATTTAGAGAGCTGACAGTTTCCTACAAACATTTAAAGTATTTTTTCAGCACTTCTGACTCTTGTTTCACAACATCATTTGTTCCAATGTGCAGTACCACATTCTTCACGGTCGGATGTTCAGCCCCAATATGCAGGATCTTCTCAGCCAAGTCAGAGACCATATCCTTGGGAAAACAGAGTACTTTGGTGTTGTTCTTACTTCACAGACCTTTTACATCTCTTACAGCAGAGTCACCCACAATCAGAGTTTCAGGCCCAGTCGTTAGCTTTCCCTCTAGCCTTTTACTTTTGGAGTAGCTATTGGTCCTGACCCTGCTGTGTGAGGAGGACAGGTTATCCAGGTCATCAGAAAGAGATCTCCGGTTCTCGGTCAGTGGAGCGTATCTGTTCTGGATTGGCACACTCTGTGGTTTAGGAGGATTGTTTGTAGTTCTTCCTTTAGCAGCTGTCCACGGCTGTTTCCTAGTATGAATAGGGGTTGAAGAGGCGCTAACAATGCAGGCCAGCCGGTCGCATCACAGATTTCAGAGCGCTGGGCTCTGCCTGTTATTCGTCCTCCCAAATTCATCATTCCAACCTAGTCCATTCACTTCCACGTTAACTTCCAACCGTTGCATATTCATTTCCAACACTGCCATCTTCTGTAGAAGTTTGTGGAAGTCATCTGTAGAGAACGGAGGCATTTTGCTGCTAACTAGCTAAATAGCATGCAGTACCAGGCTTTAGCTGTTGCTAGGCCACGCCACTGTACGAGTGAGGTTGTCGTAAAAATATTGAAATATGGCTGAAACCATTCATCTATTTACGAAGAATAACTGTCCCAGTGAAAAGATAATGTCCAGGAGCCGCTGCTCAAAGTTATCAGAAAAGAAAATAGGAAAATCAGCATAAAAAAGTAAGCAGAGGCAAGAGCAAGCAGAAAAGCATCTGCACTGTAAGAAGCAAAGTAGATTATTTGTAGTCCATTTAAAGACCATGTTGCTGTTCTCAGGTCCCACTTTAGTGTTTACATGCTTATTTGTACAATATGTGTGCTCATACTAACATCATAAGACAAAAGTTGGTTCCGTGTTGTGTGTAGTGAGAATGCGCTAGAGTGAGGGGAGCACCCAAACAAAATCTTGCTTAGGGCCCCCAAAAGTCTAGGGCCGGCCCTGCAAACTCACAACAACACGATACAGACACAGATACAACAGCGACTGTACTCGCCATGACACAGACATTCTGTGGTTTGTTCTTGTTTAACTTTTGTCCAGTTTCTGAACAGATATGAGGAGCTGTGAGCTCTGAGTGCTAACAGCTAACAGCTAACGGCTGATGTTTTGGTTTTCTGATTCAACGTCAGTGACGGCAGGCTGAGATCCTCACCGCTGATTGGCTACCGCGAGAACATGTCTCACCCACACACACACACACACACACACACACACACACACACACACACACAC
>CALSBZ010030127.1:18577-29544 GCA_943591055.1 Gobionotothen gibberifrons
ATCTATCTATCTATCTATCTATCTATCTATCTATCTATTTGTTTCTGTTACCTGTGGTTCCCTGGTGGGAGGGGGGACTAGGGGTCTTGGTTGGATCTGCTGGAGGGTCGCAGGCCTTGTCCGGGATGACGGCCTGGATGACCACCTGCGGTTTGAAGGATCCGGAGGTGATGTAGGTGTGAGTGACGGTGAGCTCTCTGGAGATCAGGGCTCCGCTCTCGTCCCCAAAGTCCCAGTTGAAGGTGGTGTCGGCAGAGCTCAGGTAGTGGCTGGGGTCGTGCAGCGTGATGGTGAAGGCGATCGCTCGGTTCTGGATGAAGCGCAGGTCTCCGGCCACGATGTCGTTCACTTGGTCCAGAGAGACGGCGAAGGGGATTTGATCTGAAAAAACCCCCCACCAAAAGAATTACAGAAGTTTATATTACAGCAGGGGTGTCCAAGGGCCACATATAGGGCCACACACAGAAAAACATACGAAGGGCTGGGCCACTTATAGAGGTGAGGTATATTGCCTCGTAAGTTAAGTTATAAGTTAGCAGAATGTAGGTAAATTAGCATGAATATACCTTAAGAAAAAAACCGCCTACATCACAGCTCTCTATAGGGTTTCGTTTATCTTGTTGGCAGCTCATCCCTTAAAACAGAAGCTTCAGATTGATTATAATAAGGGGAAATAGGAAGGGTCTATTTCAATCTTGTTATGTAAATAACTTATTGGGCTTTTTTATCAACTAAGATTTGGTAGAACATTTTTCAACATCAATTGATTGAATTTATTTTAAAAGTGTTCTTATTAGCACATATAATGTAATATATTTTTACACATATTTAAGAAGTACAATATAAGAAAAGCACACGTTTCATTTGTGGGCCATACTTCATTATACTTTTTGAATTTGCTGAGGGCCGACACCCCTGTACTACAGGAACACGTACAGGTTGTGTAATTCAGTTCACATTAACATGACACCTCCAGATTTCAATGCAGTGCAGCTTTTATTATTTGATGCTGCGTTTTACCCAAAACCTGAACATGTAGTGTCCTTTGTTTTATTAACTTAAATAAGGATTACATTCACATGCTACCAGCAGTAATCAATATGCATAAATAATATCTATATAGAACCCGAATATGTATATATGTTAATTTAACTAATTTCTTATTTTAAAAGTTACTCAACACTATATTATTTTAATTGTATCTTTAATTTGATCTTTAATTGTATTCATCTTTAATCTTGCGTGAATCTGTGCGGTCCGGTTTTTCAATTTTACCCTGTTGCTGTTAAACTACTGAATTTCCCCACGGGGATTAATAAAAGTCCATCTAATCTTATTTTATCTTATCTTAACTAACTCCAACTTTACCAGCTTTGATAAACACATGAATAAATCAATGAATATAATCAAAACATTTAATATATATGATTGTTAAATGGTCCATTCGGCATAATGAAGACTTTTATTTTTGATACTTAAAGTATATTTTGATGCTAATACTTTTACTTGAGTAACATTGTGAATGCAGAACTTTTACTTGCAACAGAGTATTCCTACACTCTGGTACTTCTACTTTTACGTGAGTACATGATCTGAGTACTTCTTCCACCTCTGCAGATAAATGATATGTAATGTAATAATGTAAGTCTAAGTGTTATATTAGTTCCTGGGTTATCAAGAAGATGTGTTGGAGTTTTTCTCTGAGTCATGGAAAAGGTCCAGAGGATATATTAACACTGATTTTTATCTTTAATATTTTATTTTTGTATGCATGCTTCTTAGGTAACATTGCTGCTGTAACAATGTAAATGTCCCCTCTGTGGGACTAATAAAGGTATTCTGATTCTGACTGTCTTGTGTTTGTGATTGTCTTGTGTTTGTGTTTGTGGTGCAGCCCCTGACTCACCGGTGATGGAGAACTGGGTGGAGGCGTACCCCAGAGGGATGAACTTCTCCTTGCTGCGGTAGTGGTAGATCACGATGTCCATGGTGTACGAGCCCAGTGGGATGTCGTCTGTGTCGATGGTGAGGGAGGAGGAGGCGCCGTCCGCCACCTGCCAGTACTGACCTGTACATCCAGAGGGAGAGGCCTCTTCACTGATAATATCTCATTCATTGGATTTCATTCATCTCATAGTACCACACCTTTGACATGATGCATTCGGGGTCAGTTGCTGCTTGACAAAAGATCTAAATGCTAACATGAGTTTACATGTAAATGGATGGATCTTACAATATGGATTTTTATTCCATTCTATTTCTATGTAAATATTGCTATTTTTTGTGTTTACTTTTGTATTATTTGTAATATTTTGTAATGTTATTATAGTTTTCTTAAAATAGTTTTCTATCTGTGTTTTTTAAAATGTTTGTTTTACTTTTATGTATGCACCATGAAGTCAAATTCCTCGTACGTGTCAACCTACCAGTTTCTGATTCTGATTCTGATTCTGATTCTGATTCTACTTGACTACACACATTATTAAACCAAACCTGCCTACATGGACACTCTGTAAGATTAATTAACTTTACTGCATACTTAATTGTACCCTACTCTACAAATTAAATATGTATACTTTACTTTACTGCATACATATTTCAACTTTACTTTTCTTCATAAATAACTATATTGTACTTTACAACATAAATATTTAAAATGCAATTTAAAACGTAATAAAAAGATAATGTTTTTACTTAATTAATATCTGTACTGCATAAACATTTAAACTTGACTTCAGTGCAAAAACATTTGTATTTCTTCACTTTACCTAATAAATATCAACATAGAACTGCTTTGCTTGTTTGTTGTATTAGGATAACCCGTATTTCTACTTACTTTTATATTCTTGTACTATAATGTTTGTGTATCTTACTTTGTACCTTTTTTATATAACTGCTTACGCCTCAAGTTAAAGCCTCTCTTAAATCTCCCTCTTCTTTGTATAATAACTTTGAAGCCTTTAATCCCAGAACTGAAAATAAAGGATTGTTTTCTTCAAACATTTCTTCCTGTTGGGTAAACGAAGTGACATAATCTGATCATATGAAAAGACTTAACGATAATCCAGCCCGGCTCATACTCCAGGTCACGTGGTCCGACCCTCAGAGAAGTTTTGTGATGTGTTTTCATAAAAGACGACGACTTCCACTCACCCCATGTTTTCCAGACGAACACGTAGGCCGGCGTCTTGTCCTTCTTGAAGGGCGTCCCGTCAGGAAACACCGCCTCCAGGTCTGAGCTCTGACCCGGGTACACCGGCTCAGACTCACCGTACTTAGTTCCTGCAGGAGAAGGCAATTAGATTTAAAAGCACACGTTTAAAACATAACAATTCAAAGTGCATTACTTAAACAAGTATTTATTCATTAAGGTAACGTGTAAATATGTCTATGAACAAATACCTACAAACACAGTTAAGCTTATATAAATTAGATAGCAGAATAAAAAGGAATAATCACAAATTAAATTAATATTATTTATTGTAATTATGTCTATTTTGATCACCATGCCTGGATATACATGGATCTCAAAAAGAGAGGAGATTATTTATAGCACATTTTAGCAAGTAGCTAATTTCCATCTGCTGTCTCAAAGTAGGTTCACATAACAAACAACAAACCCTGAAAACATTACTCATCTCCCTGTGAAGCACTTTTTAATTTATATATTTCATTACTATTACTACTAAACTCAAGGCACAGCTGAGACTGATGGGATTGTTATTTGTTTCTATGTATTTGCTCATAAAACAGTAGTATTTTACAATATTTCTACTTGATGATTGCACTTACATTTTACTTCAATTCATCTAATAGCTGTTGAGACATTACACAGAAAATCATAAACGTTAACCTCATGGTGGCGCTAGAAAACAAAAACAAAAAGACACTAAAGTCCTCAGGGTGCATCATCTGGGGATCATGAATATATCCACCAAATGTTATTGCAATCCATCCAATAGTTGTTGAGATATCTCAGTGAGGACAAACATGCTGATTTGTATCAGTAGTGTGTGTGTGTGTGTGTGTGTGTGTGTGTGTGTGTGTTACCGTTGATAATGCAGTCTTCGGCCCAGACGACGTCTCCGTCAGGCTGCACCTTCTGTGTGTGCGGGAACTCCAGGTCGATGGTGAACGTGACTTTAGCTGCAGTCAGTGTCGGGGAATCGTTCCCAACATTAAAAGTCACTTTTCCACCTGACGAAGAACACAGGAAACACTGAGCAATAACACAAAAAAGGAAGTGTCTGTGTCGCCAAATATGTTGACATTTTGTTTGTTTTCAGAGGTGGAAAGCCCCAAGGAGGAACTGTCACTATCTAACTACTAACTAATGTCACTATCAAAAACAAAAAGGCCCTTCGTATGTTCTATAAAAATATGTATAAAGAAAATAAATTATGAGCATTTGAAAGAGATTGTGTCAACATCAGACGTACCTTTCCAGGAGTCTTTGTACCGGGCGTCTCCATCCTTCCAGATTGGGTACATCTTATTGTTCCATGATGGATAACGAGTGAAGCGATTCCTGGGCTCTGAAATATACAAAATATACACATTGAAAACACAATTTGATCACGTCACTGTTCATTTCATTTACCAGTAATGTCTTTTATCTTAAACTAACTACTTTTATTTGATATAACTATACATTTGGTACTAATTATAGGGAAAATAGAGATAGTCTTCCACGTTCTTTTATGTACTATTGCAGATATTTATTAAAATGCATTCTTAAAAGCCTTCAGTGGTTTGAAATTATTGGTTTTAAAGCTTCCCAAACTCAGTTGTTGGAATTAATTTATATTGTGTAATATTTGACGAAAGGTGGATGTGAATGCCTAAACTAGTTTTATTATGCAATAATATAATTCTCTTGTTCCTCCAATCCCTCTCATGTGACGCTCAGCTGAGAGTGTGCATGCTTTTTCTTTTATAACCACAGATTAACAAAACCACACGGCTGGATTTGGATCAAACACAATGTAAGATAACAAAGAACAACAGTCTCAGTTAATCAAACTACTTATTAACATTATTATGAATTAAGCCTGTATTATTATAATTTCAAAATAATGAATTTCTTCTTTTCTTTCCTCTCGAGATTCAACTTCATGAGTTTTCCATTCTTCATGACTGCACTGTTAACTGGTGACTTTTAAAATAAGATCAAATAATATTTTCATTGTAAGATTTTGCACGAGCAGCTGAAAAAACACCTCTTCAACTTATTTCACAAAGTCTTATTTTTATCGATCATATTCCCCAGATCGACCTCTTCAGGGTCAGTATGGAGAGGAGGAATTCATATGACAACGGCTAACAACTCCTATAATGCACACTGCCTGTTTTTAATGCGTTAAGACAGATTTGAAAGAATGTTGAACTTTTAACGTATAAAGGATTAAGATAAATGATCTTATTGGTGCTTTGCTTAACGAAGGTCACATTCTGTCACTCATGCATGGTTGCATAAAGAGGTCACCTCAGATCTTATAGATCAATCACCAGGCAGCACGTTGTTAGAAAACTGTATTACCTCCAAGTAAGGAGAAAAAACTTTATTTAAAATGTGAAGGTTAAACTAAAACGCCGAGCTACTATCAGTGGGCCAATTTAATGAAAGTTTAATAAACTCATTAAATCCTGCTCTTGGACAAGACAAAGACATACATCTATTTTAACAGCCTATGACTATAACTGTTATATAATATTATATAAACGGCTTTTTTTTTTAAATGTAACTAAGTACATGTGCCTAAATACTGCACATTTTTGATTATTTCTTTAAGTATTTTTGATTGTATGCAATGTTTAGTGTTTTCAATTTACTGCTTTACATTTTGCTTAACATCGCTTTACATCAGAAGTCAATATTGTACTTTTTATTTCACTACATTTATCTGGCAGCTGCAGAGTTTACTTCATTTTGACATTGAAATAATTTGATCATCCGATAAACGATGCTCAATAACCAACAATATGCATGTAGAAGTTCAAATGAGATCAACAGTTAAATTCAGCTTGCACATTAATGCAATAATAATGCATCACCATAATATCATGATGTCGCACTCACATAGGCCAGTTTCCCAAAGTATGAGCAATTTTACCTCATGATGATATTTAATTTCCCGAATAATTGCATTTTGACTGCAGGCTTTTATTTCACCTTATCAATGGGCTAATCCCACTTTATCGATAGGTTCATTTATATTTTAAATGTGCACTCTTTCTACTATTCTAATATTACATTACATTACATGTCACTTGTTAGACGCCTTTATCCAAAGCGACTTACATGCATTCAGTACTGTGGACAATCCCCACAGGAGCCATTCTGGGGTGAAGTGTCTTGCCCAGGGACACAACGAGTGCAGTGGGACTCGAACTTGCTATCCCCTGATTCAAAGTTCAGCACACTACCCCACTGAGCCACAGCCTCCTAATATCATATCTAATGCAGCAATGCCAGTTCTATCTTTACTAAAATGTGTAAATAAATAGTAGGACTAATTTGAGATAATGTTGACGTTTTCCCATTTTTAATATATAAAAGGTTTGAGTTACAGTGAATGAATGTGATTTAAATTCTGTTAATGATCCACGATTCCTCTGGGGTCTCCCATGAGTAAGAAATACTCACTGTGAAGTATTGGTATGAAAGGTAGCAGGTGTGTTTTCTGTACTCACTTGCCACGGTGTGAGAAGCCACAGCCAGAAACACCAACAGCACCACAGACGTCCGCATGGTTGGAGCACCTCCTCGGAAAGAAATATCCCTTTTGTGTGAGGACGTCCTAACAGAAAATCAGGCTTTATAAAGCGTGGCAGAGTGTTAGAAGAAGAAACGCCTCCTTCCTCCTGCAGATCTCCTCCAATCAGAGGTGAGGGGCTCCTGGTAAAAAGACCCTACAGGGATTACAGTCGTACATACAGTAGAGTAAGAACCACATAATCACGTAAGAAATTCCTCGTGTAATTACTGCATAGAAACAGGTTGGATCACAAGACCTGCTCAAGTGTGCATAAACAAAATGAAGAAATAACTTTCTAATAAATAATCTGCGAACATGAGCTTAATTAGAAGCGAAATGTGACTATAAGTTAAGTAGTTTACTGTTTGTACCTAAAGATATTGTGCTGTTTACATTATTTATTTACCGGCTGATATATAAAAGATAATATATGAGCCTTTTTATTTAATTACAGATGTGTAGGTTGAATCTACTTGAACTACTTTATTGATATAAGTAAAGTCCATTAAGACCAGTTACAATATTGAAATGCTGCTTATGCATCAATATAAATTATCTACTATTGAAATTCTCTAAAAGTTCATTTTCCTGTTTCTTGACTTTACTTTAAAGGACACCATTATGCAAAATCCACTTCTTCATGTCTCTTCTACATCAACATGTGTCCCCTCTGTGTAAAGAGATTCTGAAAGTTTCAGGAAAAAAGACCCCCTCTCTTTTTGTCCTGATCCATTTATATAAAAACCTGTCTGAAAATGAGCTGATCAGATTTTGGCCACTTTATGATGTCATAACGATTTGTTTGGCTTGTGTAACCATTAGCCAATCACCAACCAAGGTAACCCCCCCCCCCCCCACCTTATCACCTGAATCTCCTCCTAGAGCACCATTGTGTTCTTTTAACCAAATATCTCAGAGGGGCGTGGGGAGGGGCTCCTTATTTCCATCTAAAGTAACAGACAGAGGGTGTTTCTCAATGTCGAGTAAAGCTGCTCCAGAGCCACTATTTCGAGCATACTATGTCATCGAGTGCCGCCGAAGGACTGTTCCAATGTCCAGCATACTTGGAATTCTACCGAGCCCGGCGTCCTTCGTAGCGAGAAATGTCGAGGCTGCACATGTGTAGACTCCGCGGTCTTAAAATCCCCACAATGCTTTGCGCACGGACCAATTTCCCCAAATCTGTGGCGGAAAATGTAAGGCGGGGCTTCTCATATGACGCACACCATACACACTTGCTAGCCTGTTCCACTCTTCGTTTTCCGAATGCCAGGAAGTATTCTTGCCTCGCTTCTGAAGCAAGTGACTCGGAAGACATGTCCTAACAAGCAAGCATACTAGACATTGAGAAAACCCCAGAGAATCAGCACTTTTGAAACAGGGCTGAAACAGAGGGGATTATGGGATACTGCAATGATCTGTTTGGTATTTGGAGCCAAACACTTCAGAGAAATGTTTTGTATATATCTGAGACCTATAATATATTGATGAATAACATTATAATAGGGGACCTTTAAGGATTTTGAAGGAAATCATTTTAAATATGTGATTAATGTTTAAATTCTCTATTCCCATTTTAGTTTTTTCCACCACTTCTTACACTGAAGTACGGTTATATCTGTAATAGTAAATTACATTTTTACAAAACACTGGATACAATTACTATTTTCTCATGCTCTTATTGAGGAACCTCACTATCCTTTACTTTTTCACTATCATATTTAGAATTTTAACTTATTGATAGGCTAATTTATATTTGCATTCTTTCCTTCTTTTTAGTTCAACTGCCTCCCTCATGATAAATAACGTGTTTTTTTTATCATACCTTCATACCAATGAAAATATAAAAAGTGTCGGGAATAAAAATAAACGTGAAAGTTTAAAGCTCAGAGCAATACAAAAGGATCTTATTTAAATCCTGAGGGCAACAGTTTTGTGAATATTTGGGTCTTAGGTGACTAAACACGTGTTTCCCAATACAATATGAATAGTCATATAAATCTCTGCCAAAAATCAGCTGACCTATTTTGGGTTGCACGTCCAATTACTCCTTATTATGCACGGATTTATTCTGAAAATCACGTAGCTGGTGAGGATAAACCCATTAACTCTGAAAGTACTTTACACTCTTAGAAGTTTTATTAGCTGATATAAAGCGAGACGATGTGATAAGAAAAAGTATAATTTCTGGGTCAATAGAACAATAGGTCACACAGTTTGCACCGAGAGGCTGTGCATTGAGGAAAAAGAGAGGAGGAATGCAGCCGTAATGAGGATTACTGAAGCACTTGTGACTCCCTAAATTCATCCGGATTTGTCCTTATATCCCCCAAGAACTATTCAGTGACTTTGTTGCAAGTTTTTTTGTCTCCATATCATATGTGCCAAACTGTGACAACTGTTTAAACCTGTTGTTAAAAACAATGTCAGCATTCACAGCAAATCCTGTTTCATCACAAACCCTTTAACTCCCTTCAGGCCTCAACATGTATGTGCAAAACCCAGACTATGAATGAAACACGACGGCTCAATAATGCGATTAATATGCTGCAAAAATTCAACCTGGCTAACGTCTATGAGTCTTGATTTGATTAGTAAGGCGGATTTATAAAACAAACAGAGGTTAGACAACAACAACAGAAATGAATGTGTTGATAAGAAGCTTGAAAGGTTGTTTTTTCAAGTGTTTGTTTTACCTACACCAGGGCAGGCCAACCAGCCAGAGGTAAAGAGCCAATCATGTTACTGTGCCCCTCTTTATCTCTCACACATACAAAGTGAACATCTAAAAATGTACAATAAGTGACACACACACACACACACACACACACACACACACACACACACACACACACACACACACACACACACACCCTCCCATAGACACACACCCTCTCACATACAGAAACACCTCCGCTCAGCCAGATTTCCTATACATTCACAGTCCTTGATATTGACAGAAATGGACTTAAACCTCTCCTACCAGTATTAAGACCAGAAGCCAGTTATTGTCAACAATTAATATTGTGTCTCACACACAAACTCTCAGTTCAAAACATTTGAAAAAAGTGTTATCTTACTATGCATGTTGTTGCTTCTTTGAAACGTGCAGAGGATGTGGAAGGGGCTCAAATGCATGAAAGGGCACATTTGCGATTTTTGTTAATAATTTAATAAAAATATGCCTGGACTTTTTTCTCCCTGTCTGTATCCAACACACAGATTCAGGACAGTTATGTAAAAATAAATGAAGTGTATTTTAGTTAATTCTCCTCACATGACATATCAACTTGTACCTGACCCTTTGACTGACAGAAGCTCTGCTGACAGAGATGCACTCTCTCTTGTTTATTTCTTTACCACGAATCACCCAATTCGGGAGTCCTTCTGTGTCAGTTTCCAGCTTTCCGGGAGCAGGCCTTCTCACATACACATACAACTGCAGGTTGTTACCGTTTTGATTTGACAACATTATATTGAGTTATTACGGTTATATCTGAGTTATATTTCTGCCGATCGGAAGCAGATCTCTCCCTTCACTGTCACATCGCGATAGCAGTAAAGCCCGCCTCCAGTACTGCAGGATCTGCATTCTGATTGGCTGAAGCACTTATTTGTTGAAAACTCTGTGCAACGATTGGGCTGGAACTTGTGTGTTGTTAACTCTTTGTGAACTGGGATACATATGCACAAAATGGTCAAACAGCTTCAACCGTTATGCTGCAAATAACTCTTCAATTGACTTCAGTTCATCCTCCCTCTCTTTCTTATCCTCCCTCTCTCTCTTATCCTCCCTCTACCTCCTCCTCTTGCTGCTGTCCATACATCCATTGTTGTTTTTATACATGTCTTACATGAAGCCTTTTTCGAGTGCTTACATCCTGATTGCTGAGTCAACAATGAAGCAGTTTGGTGTTTACGGTCATGTGGCAGTGTTTTGGAAATGGCAAACAAGTGAATTTGTCAGATTTCTGTGTCTTACTTAGAGAACCGTGTGCAGTGTTTTGCAAAAAGTGCCGAGTTGAACTGCAAACTGGGTGCAGAGCTGAAAGTGTGTTTCGAGTTTTGGAGATTTGAGCTGAGGTTTTGCTCTTTGAGTGTGAGTTTAAATAATTATGCTTCATGTGAGATGTGTGTGTTAGCAACTGAAAAAAACTGTAATTGGACATTTTCTGATCAAACACATTTTATTAACATCAAAGTTCCTCA
>CALSBZ010030150.1:0-18498 GCA_943591055.1 Gobionotothen gibberifrons
ATACCCTTGCGGTCTCAGTGGTCTAACAGTAGCAGTTCAATTAGTACCGAGTCCAACAGTGTCAGTTTTATTAAGAAGTTGTGGACAAAAATATTTGTATCACTCATTGAATATAGCAGGGAAAAAAATGAAAAGCAGCTGATTTGAAAAAACAAACTCGAGAGACAGCTGAGGTGACCAGGTGCCCGAAAGTGTGCCACAAGTGACAGAGCTCTGTCCCACTTGTGGCACAAACATACTCTAGAGTTTTTTTACCACAAGTTCTTAATAGAACTGACACTGTTGGACTCAGTACTAATTGAACTGCTACTGTTAGACCACTGAGACCGCAAGGGTATTATAGGTGTAGAAAACATTCATTTATTAACTTCCACAAGGCACATGTGCAAGATGTCAGCATCTCAAACGATCTCAAAGCACAACACACAGACACACTTCTTCTGTTCATCTCCAGCATAAAACAATGATGAACCATCAGGTGATCTGCCCCCTTGTGGTATAAACATGCATGTGCAGGTAGACAACCTCAACCTTGGGTGCTACATTACCAGAAATGAAATGAAGTACTTTTACTGTGTACTTTGTGAGTCTGTCAGAGTCCCCTCCATATATAGCCTACAAAATGCATGTTTTTCTGCTATCTTTGATGAGTGATAAAAAGACAATGTTACCATTAGTTTGTTGTGGCGGTCCAGCATAACACAACAGGAAAGAATGAAACAGAGAGGAATCAATAAAACACAAACACAGACATAGCTGATCAGTAATTATTATTTAGTTGTTGCAACAAACAAACAAACAATAATGGGAAGTACATCACCTGCTGCCACAGCAGCCAATCGCGGAAATGCCCCCCACAGTAGCAACAATCATACAGCCACTGTAATGAACACACACACATTTTCCCTAAGCATGTTTAACGCACACACATTTTATCATGCAGCCTACCACACAAAGGTCACATGTTTATCTCTCTGAAAGCTATACTTGTATATGTTTAAACGTCATCGTTGACATCTTTAGTAGTGGTTAACAAACAAAAAGGTGAACTGTTTTTTATAACCTGAGGCCTTCTCTGAACTTCCTCTACCCTCGGTGTCAGCTCACTTCAAATGAATACATCTATTGATAATTCAGAACGACCATTGTCTCTCTAACTGTGTGTGACCCAACTCAATAACACACATCATATGGAATACCATGTGATCTTTAATGAATATCAGAAATACGCTGTATTAAACATTCTGCTGTAACACTGAATGAAATACTGTTTGACTTTGTATTAGTTAGCCTACTACTAACAATACATTGAAGTACTTTTACTGTGTACTTTTTGAGAAATCCTCTGTCAAAGTCCCCTGCTGAGAACAAAATCAAGCCACTTCTGCTAAGTTTGATGAGGGAATTGTTTTTTGTTGCCATTAGTTATTCGTGCGATTGATCCTGTTGGACTCAGTACTACTGAAACTACCCCCACAAGTACTATGAAGTACTTACTGTGTACTTTTCCAGTAATCCTCTGTCAATGTCTCCTCCTGAGAACAAGAATGCATGTTTCTCTGCTATTTTGAATAAGCGTTAAAACACATTTCTTCCTGAGACTTATATTGTTGGACAGAGTATTTTAAGAGGATGGTAGACTTGATATCAGCAATACTTCCAGTCAGTACTCCGGCAGCAGCGTTTTTACCCCTTGGAAAGTCTAGAGACTTGCCTGGATAGCTGGTCTATCCTTCAGCACACTGACACACTCTGTCACTCTGGTTGGCCTCTTATGAAGCTGCTGTCTTTTAATATATAATTATTTCTCAGCCGCTAGTTCGTTCCTCACAGATTCTTCAGTCTCATCAGCCTCATCCTTCCATCAGTCCCAGTCAACGCCTCCAGCACACTTCCAGTGTCTGACTCCATATGATATTGTCCTGATGCTGTAAGGGTGATGCCCTATGATCACAAAATGACCCCTCTAGAGTCTGAGTGCCAAGGACCTCATATTATGTCTGTCATTAATGTTACATCACCCATTATAACAGTTTGCTTTCCTTTTTTCTCTTCTCTTAACTGAATAGTCCTGTCTTTAAGTATAATACAATGTAAAGTCCTTTTCCTGCACCATTTTAAGGCTTCAAAACAGGCATTTTTACTGTATGAGTTTGGAGAAATGACACCATCAATGGCCCAGAATTGTACTTTATAAACTCTGAATCTTGTGGTGCTTGAAAAAATACACACTGGCTAAGCCGGCCAGGTTATATGCCTTTTTTGGAGCCCTTTTTTGCAATATTTATTAAAATGTCACTAGTTATTTAAACAAACCACTATCTGAGGATAATACAAGCAACCATAGAACGCCCTTTATCTGGAGAGCCATTGAAGCCCATGAAGAATGTATCCTTCCACAAATCTTTTCATCTGCTGTATTAATAAAGCTGCCACGTGTTTTCAAATTCAAGTTAAGGCACTGTCCAATTACAAATATTCCTCATTTGCAGTATTTTATTTTAAAAGTGTTCAGAAAGACTGCATCAAATATGCTATATCTATATAATATCAATATTGTTATTAACTTCAATCAACGTCAATTTAAATAGCGGGCAAGACTTTCCAAGGGCTAAAAATGCTGCTGCCGGAGTACTGACTGGAAGTATTGCTGATATCATGTCTACCATATCCTCTTAAAATACTCTGTCCAACAATGTTGTCCATTTTAGACATAGGCCTATTATATGTACAGCCCTTAATAACATTCATTTTCTGGGCTCAATATTTGTCTTGGCTGTTTTCGTTGTGAAAACAAATGGACCGTAGATACACGGCTTGACCGTCCTCTTCTGCGCTCTTATTTTGAAAGACAACTTCCGGTAGCAGAATATGAAAAAACGGGTTGTTTTTTTGTTTCTGTTTTCTAGTGATTTAATTTTTTGTTTTGAGAAGTAGAAAATGAAAAGCATCCCGTTTTTTAAGTTTAGTAAATCCCTTTTTGACCGTGATAAAGAAAAAACGCTTGTATTTCAATTTTGGTTTTTCAATTTGAAAACGAAAATCAAATATCCAGTCGTTTTTTGTTTTTGAATATCCATTTGTGAAAAGAAAATCCAATGACCAAAACATACACTGACCCTACACTGACCCGGTCCGTTTTGTTAGTTTGATTTTTCGTTTTAACCAAAAAACGAAAATACGAGCCTTTTTTCGTTTTAAATCAAAAGCGAAAAAACGGGAAACCAAAGCCGTTTTGCTGTTTATGTTGTCTGAGTCAAAAAACGGATAACAAGAAGACCTAATAAAAAAAACGTTCTGATTTTGGTTTTTGATAACAACTTCATTCAAGTTTCTGTTTTGTATTGAGGGGGAGGGGGGAGGGGGGTGCTAGTGGATCGCCGGAGCTGTATTAGATTAACATTAAAATGCTTCTTGTAGTTGTAAGTGCACAGCCTTGCGGCCTGAAGCACCATCCTTAATGGAGCATATGTGGGCTGGACCTGTATTTAACAGGAAAGGAGTGAGCAGAGGGTGGAGTTGTCGATTATTGTTCTCTTTTCTGTGACAATCTTCCTCACCCTCTCAGACTTTCAGTTGCGCGCTACTAAAGAGACGTGTTACCATGGAAACCAAACAATGGTGCAGCTGTATTAAAGTCCGAGTGGAAACAGTCCTGAGTAAATCAGATTTTGTCAGAAATCGGGAGAAATGCGGGAGAAATATGACCCCGGGAGGAAACCGGGAGAGGGCCATGAAATCGGGAGTCTCCCGCGAAAATCGGGAGGGTTGACAAGTATGCTGCGGAGTGCTGACAGGATGAGGGGATATTATATGAATGAATCGTTTTTCACATTATATTGCAGTTTTAGTGTCGCCAACTCCGTTTCTAACATGCAAAAAGACTGCAAAATCGACTATGATTATTTTTAGTATTTTCGATCTCTCTCCCCCGCCTGCTTGCGAGGGGGTGGAGAACTTTACACACACGCCAACCTGATCTCACCAGAATGCGTACAAATGACACGGCTTTGCAAATTCGTGCAATAGATACGCAGAAGTCCGTTTTTGCGTGCATATGATACGCTGATATTGCACCTCAAACATTAAAACAAAGAGCTCTGTGGCTTCAGGCTTGATCGCCGTTCCAATGACAGTTTTAATGTTTAAATCAGAGGTGCCCAGTACGTCGACCACGGTCGAGGCAATGCTGGTAGATCGCGAGTCATTCATAAAAAAAAAATCCAGCTCCGTTAAATTAGACAAAACTGGTTTTGATCCCTCCTCCCTTGGCCTCCCTGACACTTAATTCAGGAGTTTACTTGATTGACAGAAAAAGCGACCTATCGCTTTCTAGTCTGTTAACCCAGAATGCAAAGCGATACAAAATCAGTGCCGGGAAAACTCAAATTAAGTTAAAGAGACAAACAAGAGACAAATAACAAAATCAGTGCGGGACTGAGCAAAAAGCTAAAGACATACCACTTCCACCCAGAATGGGAGGAACAATATTTGTTTCTGATGTCAGATTCAATGGTTATTTGCCTTATTTGTAAAGCAAGCGTCGCTCTGCCAAAGAAAGGTATCGTGGAGAGGCATTATCGGAGTGTTCACAAGGCATATGACAGTGACTTCCCTCCGAGTAGCGAGTTGAGAAAGAGAAAGGTCATGTATTAATGCTACAAAAACATTATCTCGCAGTCTT
This sequence comes from Gobionotothen gibberifrons, assembly GCA_943591055.1. Classification (NCBI taxonomy): domain Eukaryota; kingdom Metazoa; phylum Chordata; class Actinopteri; order Perciformes; family Nototheniidae; genus Gobionotothen; species Gobionotothen gibberifrons. Next base: position 4,685 of record CALSBZ010030150.1, read on the forward strand.
AATGTCGCCAACTCGTTTCTAAAATGCAAAAAGACAAAGAAATTCGTCTATGGTCGGTGTATTTTCGATCTTTCCAATCCAGACGAGATCTCTGTCCCCCGTCTGTGTGCGAGGGGGCGGGGCAGTTTACACACACGCAGCTGCTACATGCAGCAACACACGGCGGGGATGGCGGAGAGAAGCGCTCCGAGGTGTGGTTAAATGTTACCCGTCTTGAGGTGGACAATGCTCGTTGTCAAGAGAGTTTAGCATGTAAGGGCGGTAACACGAGCAATTTGTCTAAACATTTAGCAAAATCGCACCACATTCAGACGGAGAAATGCACCAGGTTCGACTGTCTTTCTAGTAGCTCTGTAGCCCCATCCACGAGTAACGTTTCCACGTCACGTGTTATGTATGCTAGCAGCAACACACAGAGTTAACTACATTATACAAACATGGGTTAATGATTAGAGGTAACAGAGTTATTTATTTTGTTAAAGTTTCAGCTATTCTGTTTACAGTTCTGTCATCACATTATTTAATACGATTTGTTAAACACTGTTGTTTCTTTTAATGTTAAATATTATTTATTTTATTTAAATAAAAATAAATGTTAACTTTGTTCACAATTTGTTAAGTTAATTTAATAATATATGTATTTTTGGATCAAGTATTCATCTTTATTGTCTTCATTGTTAGTTTCCACATGCGTAAAACAACCTCAAGCTAAATTAAAAAAGTTGATGGCTAAATAAGAGCGTTTGAGAAATTGTGCAAGGCATACAGTAATAGTCCGAATAGTCGATTAATCGTTTAATTAATCGATAGATTAATCGATTATCAAATTAGTCTTTTTTTTGCAGCCCTATTGTAGTAAAACGTGTTATTCAGCAACCCTTGCAATTTGGGATTTTATTTTTGGTTGGTAGACCTTGGTGAGCTGGTCATTTCAAAAGTAGCTCACCAGCCAAAAAAGTGTGGGCACCCCTGATGTAAATGATCTGCAAAGCTAAGTACATGGTGGCCTTTTATAGGATATAACATTAGCACATATTGGTTTAGGTAATTGATCTAGACAGTGTATTACCTGGTAGGTTAGTGTGCCATGAAAAATAAACTGCACCCTTTTTGGGATAACCCCAGAGCAACACTGCATTCCCCACACCATGTTTAAGTAGCCTTTGAGTAACACTTTGTTGTTGTCTTTACAGTTTTTCTTCTGTTGCTGCTCTTCTGCGGATGTGGGGAGGCAGCGGGCTTTACTGAGATGCCTTTCGACACCAAATCTCATCTCATTAACTACCGCACTGAGGGCCAGGGCGAGAACACGGTGAGACCAACATATATACCTTCATACTGGTTGATGCCGTTGAGAGGAGAGCTTGAAAGATAACTTTTGACGCTAGGCAGCTGAATAAGTGTGGACTATGTTATAACATTTGGATCATTGATATTTGACAGGAGGTGCCGCTACTGAACATACCGCCACAAGTGGATGGAGGATTTGTGACTGGTGAAGTCCCAGATCAGAGATCAGGACCTGGGATGTATCCAGGCTATCCTTTTCAAGGTGATAGCATCGGCTGGGGGATGAGTAACATTTCAGGATTAAGAACTTGGATTAAGGGTGAAGGATCACAAGTACATCAAGGAATGTACGAGGGAATGGCTCTGCCAGACCATTTCCTGGGACAGTACTACAGTCAGGTGAGAAATCATTATAATATTTCTGTTCTTCACTTGTCATGGACAAATGTTTTGAAAATAAATAAATCTAGATGTGCGTACATGGAACAGCTAAAATCCTACAACTTCTTATTACAAACTTAAAAAGTTTTGAAAAGCATGTTTTCGGGCACCAACAATGTTTTCCAGTAGAACGACAGGCATTAACTTGGTATGTGATGTTATGTGCAACATGCAGTACGTACCAGAGGTGGGACCAAGTCATTGTTTTGCAAGTCCGAGTCAAGTCTCAAGTCTTTGCGCTCAAGTCCGAGTCAAGTCTCAAGTCTTTGCGCTCAAGTCCAAGTCAAGTCTCAAGTCAGGATGGGCAAGTTCAAGTCAAGTCCAAGTCCTAAACTTTGACAAAACGAGTCATAAACAAGTCATTATGTGCTTTTCACCAAATGTAATGACATCGATCAACAGAATAATACTCAATAATCAAACTGCTCTTTATTAGTCACAATCAGAGCACACTGTGCTCACAGGGAGGGTGGGGGCTGGAGCTATTGGAGCTAAAACGAGCCGTTAAAGGCAGAGAGTGAAATTCAGTGAATACACGTAGTTTACAGAGATGCTGTATGAGAAACCAATGTGAGTTGGAAAATTGCACAATATAAATCTATTCTAGTAGACCTCAACAATGGAATTATGATCAGTGGAAACGGCCATGACATGGGACCTTTAAGTATATTTTGATGCTAATACTTTTGTACTTTTACTTGTAACATTTTGAATGCAGGACTTTTTATTGTAACCGAGTATTCCTACACTCTGGTACTTTTACTCAAGTACAAGATCTGAACTTCTCCCACCTCTGACAATAAATCCTGAGTGGTTACCAAAATAAAACCTGCTCTGAATGTTATTTTCATTTTACAAATCCTGCACTCAGCTTTGCTTTCTCCAATATCATTGAAATGCAGCCAGATGCTGCTTCTTTTTCGGTTTTTGCTAATTTCTTGACTTTTTCCGACGCGCTTGCATTTAAATCCGTCTCCCCGTCGCTTTGTGCAGCTGGCCTGTACCACTACACCTGCTGTGCCCCCCACCCTTCTTTCACATAATGGTATGATCCTAGTGTGTCCTCGCATATGATTGGCCGCATGGTGGCCTCTAAATAAAGTCCCGCCCCTGCCTGCAAGGATTCTCTCAGCAAGAGTAGAAGCAGCTGGAGATTCTGCTCTCCCCGACAGGAGTCTGCTCTTCTAGCGGCATCTCGCGATCGGCGTGTTGGAGACCTCTGAATTAAATTATCAAGTCACCTCAAGTCAGAGGGCTCAAGTCCAAGTCAAGTCCCGAGTCTTTGGTGTTCAAGTCCAAGTCGAGTCGCAAGTGTTTTGTGATTGTGTCAAGTCGAGTCTCAAGTCATCAAATTGATGACTCGAGTCTGATTCGAGTCCAAGTCATGTGACTCGAGTCCACACCTCTGGTACGTACACATGCCACTTCATCATGGGATTTGTCTCACTCAATAAATAAGGAAACCTTGGTTATGATTTCCCTTTTCTCTTCAAACAGAAGGTGACGAGTGAAAACGAAAACCTTGGAGGGAAAGACGCTCTTTTAGTTTATGACTACGAGGGTCAGGGCTCCCTTGCTGGCTCAGTGGGCTGCTGCAGCCTCCTGGAGTCTGAGAACGACCTGCAGTTTATTGATGACCTCGGTATGAAGTTCAAGGCCCTGGCTGAGGTGTGCGGAGGCAAGAAGATCGAAACTGAGGTCAAACCAGCGTTCATTTATCAGCCCAGTGCATCCATCCAAACTCCCACTTCAGCTTGCCAGCAGCCAGCCCCTCCACCCAAGCTGCATCAGACCACATCTCAGACAGTGATCAGTGAGACATCCAGTGGCGACTGGTCATTAGGGGCAGCCCCACCTAGTGTCAGCAGAAAGTATTACAAATAATCATTACAAAAAAATTCAAAATAAATAAATTCAAAAATATATAAAATATATTTTAAGATCATGTTTAATCATCTGATTCGTCTGTACATTGCTGTTTTAGTCTGTTTTCTTCTAATTCGTGTCTACAGTGTGCCTATTGAGCCGTTTTGAACAATGTGGGACAAAACCTGATCTTGCCCTCCCTATCACTGTCAAAGTGAACGGTGACTGTAAAAACTACACTGCGCATGCTCAGAGTATTTTCCTATTTAGTGTTTGTGGCAAAAAAATAATGACCGGAGGGGCATAGAGCTGCCATCCCCACCATACGTCATCTCACATCATTCAGAGCTGATTGGCTGTAAGCACGTGTGCCGCGAAAAGTGTAGTGTGTGAAGAGGAGACGAGAGAGAGCAGGGGAAACCCGGAAGTAAGCTGCGCACGGGTTCCCGCGACAAAAACAATGATATTTCTCCATAGGATTTTAGAAAATAGCTCGAAATAAGAACTGTGGGAAACGGTTAGATAAATGCACGTTTTGTTCAGCCGGATAATATCCACATGTCTACCATACTTTTATGATTTTTTTTTATCGAATCATAAATCTATCGATTAGATTTGAGATTTGACTTTTGAAACTACAAGAAGATAAGGAGGACTTTTAGAAAAAAGTAATAGAGATTTTTGTCCAGAGGGATAGCATGGACTTCATCTTCAAGTCAAGGTAAGACCACCATTTTATTGGAAATGGGATCTTACTAAGAGAGAACAATCCAATATTTAAATGATAAAATGACATTTTTGAACTGTATGTTTTAAAATTAATCGAAGCATCAGACTAAAATAATAGAATATTTTGATTTAGGTCAAAATATAATATTTGTAAACCTGAAGAGTCAGTGCCAGTGCCTCACCATCCATGAACCTCACTGCATGTCACTGCAGAAGTTTATATAAACATCTACGTTTTTTGTGCCCCACCACTTTTGTACATATAGAAACGCCACTGGAGACATCTGGAAGTTCTCAGGTTGTGAAGGAGAGCATGGCCACAGCGATGGAAGGGATGACCACGGTGAGAACAGGGATGATCCCAGTGAGCACAGGGATGACCACAGTAAATGAAAGGATGGTGAATCAAGGTCCGATGATCTTGCTACAGCAGCAGCCGCAGCCCGTCTACTACACCACCACCACCCCTGTGCAGATGCAGTACGTCCTCCAGCCACAGGTTCATAACACCGTACTGCTGGCGGAGGCACCATCCACCAACCTGCAGGGCATGGTACTGCTCAACGGCTCCCAAACTGGACATGCCCAAGGCGTGGTGGTTCAGGGACAGACCGTGATGTCCAGCGGGCAAGCCCAGGGCCAACGCATGGTGCTGGTGGAGAAGAGCCGGGTCCATGGAAGTGGTGGCAACCCCGTCCACTCTGGCAACCTCTCTGGCTCCAAGACCATGATGGTGGTGGAGGGAAAAGCCCCTAAAGGGACAATAGAAGGGCTTAAAAGTAGCCAGACCCACTTTATTCACGGGGGAACTCTGCAGTCAGGGGGGCTTTCAGGATCTCTGATGGTCGGAGGGCAAAGCAACAGAGGGCAGCTGGTCAAGGAAGCAGGATGTCTGTCCCTGAAAAGAGACATCTCTAGCTCTCAGAGCAGCGTGGTGAATTCCTCTACCACTAGAGTGAACAAAACCTCCACCTACCGCAAGGTGGTGGTACAGGAGACAAGAGAAATCCACTGAATGAGAGATCGTCCGGACAAGAGAGGATCTTTCCAGTGAGGCCAATAAGACTGTTCCTCTGGCCTGGTCTAGGTGGTGATGGGATGCTTGTGGGACTAAACTAATTCAAGTCAGGCAATTGGACTGTTCCTCTGGCCTGGCCCAGGTGGTGATGGGATGCTTGTGGGACTAATGCAAGAGAACTAATGTGAGACAGTTAATGGAAAAGGAGCATGTTTCCTATATTCCATTGCAGACTACATTCTAAAACAGAGTCAACCCAAAGAAAAGTCAACATTGAAGTACATGAACAAAGGGAAAATAAATAAACAAAATGTAAACAATAAAGTTGAATGATAACAATGCCCTCCGAAAAAATCCCAGCAGACCTATATGATGACTGTTGCCTTCTTTTTCCGTAACTCTCAGAGTCAAATTATGTACATACAGAATCATGTTTGGTATAATCAGTAAATCCTTAAATTGTTTAATGGTGTTTGTTTTATGCTGTCAGTTGTTTTGCACTAATAAAAAAAGACATAAAAATCCAACGGAATTCGAACGTGGTACTGTAATAGGATGCCACCGTTGCAACAAGTCAGTCTGTGACATTTCTTCTCTCCTAGATATTCCACGATCAACTGTAAGTGGTATTATTGCAAAGTGGAAACGTTAAGGATCCACAGCAACTCAGCCACGACACTTCATGGATCCTAAACGTTCGCCGAATGCTGAGGCGCATAGTGCGTAAAAGTGGCCAAAGCTCTGCTGACTCAATAACTGCAGAGTTCCAAACCAGTTAGAGTTAGGACCCGCTGGAATCGGACTGCTGTTCCTTGGTCGTATAGTACGTATAGTAGAGGAACAAACCCCCCAAAAAGGCTTTAGTTATCGAGATACCCCTACCCCAGGTAGAACAAAGCACAACCATGTTTTTTCATTACTTTAATATGTCTAGTTTATGAAACGGATGGCTGTATACAAATATTTTACTGCAAAATTATTATTTTTGGTTAATGTTTGGAACGTTCCCATAACCAAAAATAGTGAAAATGTGGGCTCCTCTGAAGGGGGCCGTGTTGGCCTTATACCATGTATCTCTGGAATTAATGATCAGAATGTCACAAAATTTGGCCTACATGTTCACAGAGAGGTAAGGCATACAATAAAGTAAAGCTTATTTCAATACCTTTGACTATATTTGTAATATTAACACTTAAACACACATAAATCATAGGCGGAAATGGAATATGACATTTAAAATGCAAAAAGTATGTTTATGCTTTTCTGTCATTTTTAAACTAAAGAGTCCAATCACCCAAAAATGTAATTTATATGTACCAGAGACTCTTATATTTTCATAAAAATAGTTTTTTTGACTATTCACTTCACCCTCTGCTGTCACCAGCCTCTAACAGCTAACCAGTGCAGCCAAAATGGCCGTCAGAATGGGGCCCTGATCCGCGAAATTCGAATCTGTCAATAACTCAGCTCAGAGGGACGTGCATGTCCCCTCGCTCTGAGTGTTCTCTTGAGGGGTCTTTCACTTATGTGAAACATGTGCCTATTGCCAAGCACTGATGTTATATCTTTATTAGGGGTGTAACGGTATCCGTACCCGTACCGTCACGGTTCGGACGTCACGGTTCGGCACATGCAGTCACACGGCGAATACGCCTTTTTTTACGAGTGGGAAACAAGTCTGTCCTTCAGGGCAGTATCCACTACACTATATATAATCCAGGGGGCGGTATTGCGCCGAAAAGCCAGCCGCCCGTAAATAACAGATCAAGAAGAAAACACAACAAAACGAACACAATACATGAAGAAGAAAAGTTAGCAGCTATGGCCATAGATGGCGAGTTCAGATAACACACAGGAGCTAGAACCCACATGCTTCTTTTAAATCAGCTGTGTGGGAACATTTCGGGTTCCCTGTGGACTACAATAACGATGGGGAGCGAGTTGTGGATCGGACGAGGGCGGTGTGTCGCCGTTGTTACAGCGGTGCGTGCGGTATGCTAGTGGTAACACGTCAAACATGCTCAATCACCTCCGAGTCAGTCTCAGTCCCCAGCGAGAGGGTTTTCTCGACGGCAGGTGACATAGTTACCGCCAACCTCACTACTGACAACGTAGACAAACTCATCTTTTTGAAGAAAAACTTAAATAGAGTAAAGCTTGAGTACCTTTAGTTAGGCATAATGGCCTCACACACTCACAAGTTAATTACACATGTTAGACATTGCTCCTAAAGGTACAGATTTTATTTTGTTTTATATTTATCATTGTATTTAATTTATATTTTGACATCAGGAGATGTTATACAGTTCTGTATTGCCTTTTATTGATTGTGATTGAAACACTTTCTTATTATTTATTTTAATATTTTCAAGACATTCTTTTTAGTTGTACAGCTTATTGAACCTTTTTGTTTGACATCAGCCATTATAAATAATATGGCCATCTGAGTGTGTGTGTTACTGTTTGTGGTTTGTTTTTAACTGTGTAGTACAGTTAATGATTCCAAATGTTAGAGTTCCTTATTTTCATACCAAAACTTGCACTACTGTTAAAAATAAATAACAGCAAAAAAAAATTATGCATTTGGGACTTTTTTTTGCTTTTCCTTGTTGTACCGAAACCGTACCGAACCGTGACCCCCAAACCGAGGTATGAACCGAACCGTGACTTCTGTGAACCGTTACACCCCTAATCTTTATATTTAAGGCCAAGCTCAAAGTAAAATCGATGAACCGCTCCATTGTTGTGGTTTCTGTGTTGCCGTAGCAGCCGAACTGACCAGGAAGTTCATTGAGCTAAATGAAAAGTTTTGCGAGATCTCGCAAAGGGGTTTTGCGAGATCTCGCAAAAGTATTGCGAGATCTCGCAATACTTTTTTATTTTTTCAAATAAATTTTTTTTTTTCTTCTCCATGTCCCTTAGGGGGCTCCGTAGATAATAGTATTACAAACTTGAAAAATATTCCTCTAAGGTACATTTAGAACAGATAGAAAATGTGCGATTAACCTGTTCCACCCCGAGCCTGTTTTTCATGTTTCAGGCTCGAAAATGACATTCCCAGAACAAATGACCATATCTTCCCTTCTAAAAGGGTTAAATTAATAATCTTTTTTCTCAAAGTAATGATAAACCTGTGAGTTGGATGTAGAAAAGTCAGAATCAATATAGATGTTTTTTTATTTTAAAGAAAATTCAGATTGAACATGGTAAAAAACTGTAAATTTTAGTGTCCGTCCAAAAATTCACCTTGGATGATGGGTTAGTAGACTACAAGCTTTAGGAATCCAAAGTACAACATATAATAAGTACCCTGTATCAAGATTGATGCAAAACAAGTGATATTTGACCTTTTTAGAGACATTTAGAAAAAAACAAACTCTTTTGGGGTCATTTGGGTGGATTTGACCTATCTCTGGCCCCCCTTGCTCGATTTTGACTTGTGACATCTCTTTCTGACCGTCAGAGCCCATAGAATCGAGGAGAAGTCCCACATAGTCCTTATTTGGTCATGTCTGTTTGTTAGAGTGCCGTGTCAGTCAATACATGGGGAATAGCAGTAGCAGGTGGCTACCATTAGCAGCTAACTTTTGGTCTCCGATTTTGCCATCAATATGGAATTATGGACTATAAATGAAAAAAATGAGATTGCCCATACTTTCTCAACCTATGGATTAACCGATGCAGCAGCGTTTTTTCTCGTTTGAATGCCATTGAACACTCTTATGATCAGATTGACAGCTATGGTGAGACGATCTCCGGTAAAAAGCTCCGTGAAGGTACGTGTTGTGATATCTGTGTTTGCTTCCCCTGTTGTGAGTTTGTATCTTTCAGTGTTGAGGCTGGCACCGTTAGATTCTGTGTCTTTATGATCATAAACGATGTTATGGATGTGCAGAGCTAGGATAAGTAATAAGGGAGCTTGGAGTGATTTTCGGTGCGGTAATAGGTTAGCATTTTTCGCTCGGGGCTAATTCAGAGGGTCAGTGTATGGTATGTGTGTTTTAAAAAATAAAATAAATGAAACATTTTTTTTTTTTTGTTTTTCCCCGTTATATGGATATAAAATATTCATAGTTTATTAAATATTAAGGTTCCTTGAGACACAGTGTCGTGAAAAAAGCCCCGACCTTGGGGCTTAACAGGTTAATCGCGATTAACTATGGACATCATGCGATTAATCGTGATTAAATATTTTAATCGACTGACAGCCCTAATTCTACGTAATCTTTGAATAACACAGTTGATACTGTAGATACTGTGATCCCATGAGCTAACATGTTTCTTGGCATACTATTTTCACATGATTTAAAGGTCTCCTATCATGCAGAATTCACTTTTTTATGTCTTTTATACACAAATATGTGTCCCCGGTGTGTCAGGGAACTCACAAAGTGTCAGAAAACAAAACCCTCTCTCTTTTCCTCCGTACCCAAATCTCTAAAAACGGGGGAACAACGGAGCTGATCCAGATTTGCTGGCGATATGACGTAATATCTGAAATGTGGACTGGCTTTACACACGGCCCTATCAGAAAGTTGCTATCAGAAACAATGCCTGACGTGTTTTGGACGTAATATGGTCTTTGTTTACATAAGCAAGCATCGCTAACACTCAGAGCTAACCTGTACTGGAGAGTATGTGTATAAAAGCAGGAAATAAAAGGAACTCACCTTGTGGTAAACCCGCAAGATACAAATAATTTGAGCTCCATACTGTTTCAGAAATAATCCTTGATGTGGTTTTGAAGATGATATGGTGTTTCATCACAGCAGCATTTAGCTGAGTATCTCGGTAGAATTCTGAGCAGGCATAAACTCCCCCTCCTCTTTTTTTTTTTTTTTTTCAAAAGCTATGGACCCAGAATCAGCTCTTTTCTAATGCTGCGTTCACACCGGACGCGATGCGAATATTCTCTTCGCTCTTATTCTCTTCGCTCTTATTCTCTTCGCTCTTATCGCATCGCTCTAAACGCTCGAGTTTCACCGCGGCTGTCAGCTGTGTTTACTCGCATCATTCAAACAAAACGCGCTGGCTAGGGGGCTACAACTATACTTGCCAACCTTGAGACCTCAGAAATCGGGAGCATTTCAAAACCACTGCGGGGGGGGGTACTAGTGGATAGCCGGAGCTAGATTAACATTAACATGCTTATTGTAGTTGTAAGTGCAATGCCTTGAGGCCTGTAGCACCATCCTTGATGGAGCATATGTGTGGGCTGGAAAGGAGTGAACAGAGGGTCGAGTTGTCGATTCTTGTTCAGGTTTCTCTGACTATCTGCCTCACCCTCTCAGACTTTCAGTTGCGTGCTACTAAAGAGACACGCTACCATGGAAACCAAACGATGGTGTAGCTATGTTAAAGTCAGAGTGGAAACAGTCGTGAGTAAATCTGATTTTGTCAGAAATCAGGAGAAATGCGGGAGAAATATGACCCCGGGAGGAAACCGGGAGAGGGCAGTGAAATCGGGAGTCTCCCGCGAAAATCGGGAGGGTTGGCAAGTATGGCTACAACTACAACAAAATGAACATATTTTACCGTGATTTAAATGTAATACACGTTTCAAAATGAAGAACAACATACTGATACCGGTTAGTAAAAACCATGAATTAATGCTTCGACAAGTGTGCAGACAAGACAGCAGGCGAAAAACGTTTTAAAATGCATGTTTTCTGAATGGAGATCGGATCGATCAGGCTAAGCTAACTTTGTATATGCTCCATCCACACTCACAACAACGGCCTACAGACATAAATAAACCAGCGACTGTATTCGCCATGACACAGAGTCTGTGGTTTGTACTTCTTTAACTTTTGTCTAGTTTCTAAACAGATATGAGGAGCTGTGAGCTCTGAGTGCTAACAGCTAACGGCTGATGTTTTGGTTTTCTGATTCAACGTCAGTGACGGCAGGCTGAAATCCTCACTGCTGATTGGCTACCGCGTGATCGCGTAACGCGAATTTGACGCTCGAGTTGAAAACATTTAACTCGAGCGGTTGTCGTGGAACCCTCCAATCACGCCGCAGCATTCGCATACACCGCTTCATGCATGCCGTCGGAGCGAATTTGCGTCTGTCCGCATCTCTGCATTGACATGACCAAAAAAATTGCATTGCGTCCGGTGTGAACGCACCATAACAGGGCTGAAATAGAGGGGTATGAGGCATGGTTAGAATGGGTGATCTGTTTGGTATTTTAACCTGTTTAGCCCTGAGCCTGTTTTTCAGGTCTCAGGCTCGAAAATGACATTCCCAGAACAAATGACCATATCTTCCCTTCTAAAAGGGTTAAATTAATAATCATTTTTCTCAAAGTAATGATAAACCTGTTAGTTGGATGTAGAAAATTCAGAATCAATATAGATGTTTTTTATTTTAAAGAAAATTCAGATTGAACATAGTAAAAAACTGTAAATGATAGTGTCCGTCCAAAAATTATTTTTTACTTATAGTGAAAACTACCATTGGATGATGGTAAGGTAGACTAAAAGCTTTAGGAATCCAAAGTACAACATATAATAAGTACCCTGTATCGAGATTGATGCAAAACAAGTGAAATGTGACCTTTTTAGAGAGGTTTAGCAAAAAGAACTCCACCTCTGAGGTGATTTGGGTGGAAATGGGGGTTTTACCGTTTCTCTGGAACCCATTGGTCGATTTTGGTGATTGACATCTCTTTCTGACCGTTAGAGCCAATAGAATCGAAGGGGAATCCCCCCGCTCACACACATGCTAAAACAAAAAGGTGGGGGCTTCGCACACGCAGTTTTGCATCAGAGTGAACATATTTCTAGCACTGACTTCAAGAAACGGAAAAGGAGGTTTATTGCTTATGGATTATCAGAAATCATTTCAAAGGGACACAGACACATTGGATTAACCAATGGATTAACTTTAGCAGCGTTTTTATCGTTTTAATGCCATTGAAGACCACTTTTGACCAGACAACAACCAAGGTGAGCCATGTTGCCGTTTTTAGCTACCTAGCGCCACATGTTTTGATGTCTGTTTTTGTTTATAAAGTCGCAAGTTCGTATAATTGAGTGACAATGTCCATACCCTTCTATTCTGTGTCATCTCCCGATGTGAAACGATGTGTTGGATGTGCAGCAAAGATAAATAATAAGGTTATGTGAGTGAATTTCGGTGCAGTAATCTGTTAGCATTTTTCGCTCGTTGCTAATTCAGAGGCTCAGCGTTAGCATTGTGTTTTTTTTAAAAAATAATTAAAATGATCAGTTAGATGAGTTTCTTCCCGTTACATGGATATAAAACATTCATAGTTTATTAAATGAACCAGCCCTCAGACACTGGTTCCTGCAAGATGTTGCGGGAGTCCCTGGTACCGGGGTCTGATAACACTTCATAGACATGTTGTTTATACATTTTCATATATTTGAGACCTATAATATATGCATAAATAGTATAATAGGAGACCTTTAAATTAAAATGTTCAATTATTAGATTGGATAAATCAAAGATTAATCTTAAACTAGAGAATGCATTTCCTGAAGAAATTGCTGGTGGGAATGCTTTATGCTGAAAATCTGACGCTAAACTGCTATGCTGAAATGTAATGTGTAAGAAGAAAGTGAATAATTGATGGCTGCATCGTTACCAAACCTGTGAAGTTTTGGGGTGTTTGGAGCATTTTCACTGAAGTTATGAGAAAACCGTGTTTCATGTCGAGCATTGTGTTGCCATGGCAACGGCATTTGAAGAAATCTTAAAATTGTCCCGTATATGTCTTCACGGCCGGACTGTTAGCACACAGGTGAAGTTTGAGCACTTTTTGAACTTTTGCATAGGAGTTATAGCGACATCATGTTTTATGGCGAGGGATGCGTTTCCATGGAAACGGCATATGGTGAGATCTCAGATTTGGTGTAGAGCTGTTGAGGCATGGAACGGTGATATACAAGTGAAGATTGGGGGACGATTGGACCGTGTCGATTGGACTTACAGCCACATCGCATTTCATGGCGAGTGGTCTGTCGCCATGGCAACGGCATTTGATGACACCCCATAATACGCTTAGATGCGTTGATGGCTGCATCATTACCAAACCTGTGAAGTTCTGGGCTGTTTGGAGTATTTTCACTGAAGTTATGAGAAAACCGTGTTTCAAGGCGAGCATTGTGTTGCCATGGCAACGGCATTTGAAGAAATCTCAAAACTGTCCCGAAGATGTCTTCACGGCTGGACTGTTGAAGTCTGCTGCTCTGAGCATGTCAGTTGGAGCGATGACATCATCGTGTTCCATTACACAGGTGTTTATATTTGAGCTAACGAGGTGTGCAGAGATCACAGGTTTCCATTGTTCTGAATGAGAGATAAACCTCTTACATGTGAACGTTTTGTGGAAGAACCGTAACAGATATCTGTGAAATTTAAAAACGTGAAGCATGTCAAGGAAGTTGAGTATGTGAAGTGTAATTTTTGTGTACTTTCGGGTTAATAATGTGGCCTTTTT
>CALSBZ010030153.1:0-21254 GCA_943591055.1 Gobionotothen gibberifrons
ATCATAATAGCAATGTGTATACAGCCTTTCGTGAATATCGGAAAAACTATATGCGAGTAGTTTGGAGTAATTTGGAGTAATTTGCGACATGTAAATCGTCAAAAATGGAAAATTCTCCGTTCGCTTACGAGGTCATCGTTTGAGCGATCAATTATTCCTTCGCAATTTAGCATCACATTGGATATGGGCTGAACGTGTCCTGGATTTGAATTTTTGCGATCATTCGCCTGGGAGGAGTTCGCAGAAATGTCCTTAAAATGCATGAAAAACGCACATTTTTCAAAATGGCCGACTTCCTGGGGGGCGGGGCTAATAAAAGCAAATTTGAAATATGGCCGCAATCATAAGAGCAATGTGTATACAGCGTTCCGTGAATATGGGAAAAACTATATGCGAGTAGTTTGGAGTAATTTGGAGTAATTAGTGACATGTAAATCGTCAAAAATGGAAAATTCTCCGTTCGCTTACGAGGTCATCGTTTGAGCGATGAATTATTCCTTTGCAATTTAGCATCACATTGGATAGGGGCTGAACTTGTCCTGGATTGGAATTTTTTCGATCATTCCCCTAGGAGGAGTTCGCAAGAATGTGCTTAAAATGCATGAAAAACGCACATTTTTCAAAATGGCCGACTTCCTGGGGGGCAGGGCTAATAAAAGCAAATTTGAAATATGGCCGCAATCATAAGAGCAATGTGTATACAGCGTTTCGTGAATATCGGAAAAACTATATGCGAGTAGTGTGGAGTAATTTGGAGTAATTTGCGACATGAAAATCGTCAAAAATGGAACATTCTCCGTTCGCTTACGAGCTTATCGTTTGAGCGATCAATTATTCCTTCGCAATTTAGCATCACATTGGATAGGGGCTGAACTTGTGCCGGATTGGAATTTTTCCGATCATTCCCCTAGGAGGAGTTCGCAAGAATGTGCTTAAAATGCATGAAAAACGCAAATTTTTCTAAATGGCCGACTTCCTGGGGGGTGGGGCTAATTGAAGCAAATCAGAAATATGTCCGCAATTCCATGAGGAATGTCTGTGCCAAAAATCGTGAACTTCTGAGAAACTATATGTGACTACCACACAATAGGGGGCGCTAGTGAGCAGTTTTTTTGAAAAAGTACGATTATTTTTTTACATTCTCGAAACGGACCTTTTTCAAAATGGCCGACTGCATGGGGGGGCGGGGATAATGGAAGCCATTTTGAAATATGTCCGCAATTCCATGAGGATTGTGTATGCCAAGTTGCGGGTAGTTTGGAGAAACTATATGTGACTAGCGCACAATAGGGGGCGCTACTGAGCTGTATTTGGCAAAACGTGGGCTGTGACAGGTGTTCCAAGTTTTGCGTCCGAAGCTCATTTCAGCGATGTTGTGACATTTAAATAGTGAAAAATGGTACCTTCTCCGTTAGCTTACGAACTCCCCGTTTGAGCGATCGACTATTCATTCGCAATTTAGCATCACATTGGATATGGGCTGATCTTGTCCTGGTTTGGACATGTTCCGATCATTTCCCTAGGAGAAGTATTTATGAGGGGCGGGGATAATGGAAGCCATTTTGAAATATGTCCGTAATTCCATGAGGAATGTCTGTGCCAAGTTTCGGGTAGTTCGGAGAAACTATATGTGACTACCGCACAATAGGGGGCGCTACTGAGCCGTATTTGGCAAAACGTACGATTTTATTCTACAGTCTGGAAAAGGTTGTGGCCTGTCACGTGTGTTTCGAGTTTAAAGGCCGTAACTCATTTTTGTCTAAAGTTATGTGTCAATACGTGTTTTTAACCCTTCGATTTCGAGAAAAAACTGCATAGGACACGCCCACATTTTTCTTTGGCTGCGACACTTTAAATCTCAGTTTATACTCATCCTGCCACTATATCTATGACAAACTATTTTTATTTCATCCATCCGTTCTTCAGATATCAATTTGTTGTGTTTTTGGCGCCCCCTGTCGTCCAAAATCAACATGCTTTTTGGTGCCTATTCCCCAAGACAGCCTGAACCTATCCACCGAAGTCAGTGATATTTGGATACATTTCGGATAAATTGTGAGCATTTATGTGTAGGCCACACCTTTTTGCTAATACGTTTCCATGGATGTCGGACACATTTTTCCACACATCGTGCTCATTTTCTACATACTTGTGAGATGAGCCCCCCCACCGACAGGAGTGACAATTTAAATGTTGGAAAGAAAGTACTTTGCAAATTTAATTCCTGTTTATCATTATAGTCAACACAGTTACTTGTTTATACAGTGAAGTAAATGGTAAATGTGCATGTAGGTCATTCAGTAGGCGTTTACAGGTGAATACGTCTGCATTTCGTGACAAATAATAGCCACAAAAACATCGAAATATAAATAATTCAAATAAACCACTTGGAAAAATAATGTCAATCATAATCAAGTCAATAATATAAATACTATATTATGTTATTATCATATAGTTGAAATATAGTCAAGACAAAACATGCTTGTTAGTTGCTCAACCTCATTGCTTGCAGTGTGTGAGCGTGTTTGTGTGTGTGTGTGTGTGTGTGTGTGTGTACTATTGATATTTCTGTGAACAATTTTATATTTTGATGTGTTATTCTGTGATTTGAATTTTAATAAATCATTATTGTTACATTGGTGTGAGAATATATTTGATCAAGAAAACAACCGAAGGATCAGAGGTGAGTAAATGCCAACAAGATGTATCACACAATTGTGATAATGTGATAATTTTGTTAAATTGATGACTATCAGTTGTGCCAATGAAATGTCAATTATAAAAGGGAACAACCCATTATAATTAGTAATAATTCATAATTATACATTAACAACTAAACCCAGCAGTGTAGTCAATGTGAACCCTTCATTGGGTTATATAAACAACCCAATTTGTTGGGTTATATAACCAACCCAATTTGTTGGGTTAAATTAACCCAGCGTGTGTTCTGTCTAGGGTTGGGTACCGAGAATCCAACATTTCGATTCCAACGGCATCATTTAGAAATGTGAATTTCGGTTCCGCTTTTCGATGCCTGAGGAAATGTTTCTCGCTGCTCTCCGTAGCCTACTGTATGACTGCGGCGGGGCGGGAAATATACCGTTGTACCTACACTTCATGGATGTATAATAAGCTACACTTCCTACAGCGTAACCTGAGACCAGGGCCCGTCGCACTGGCGTTACCCCTCGATTCCAAAAGGGTCCGTCTCCGTCGCGGTATTGCCGCAGACGGACCCGGTGGAATCTAGGGGTGATGTTCGCCGAGGGCGCCAGATCTGTGGAGGCGCTGCGCTGACAGCTCTGGTAGAAAAACTAAATGTTTTGACCGTTGGTGCTCATCCTAATTTTCGGCCTTGATGTAACAACATTCATAATTAAGTAAATGTAATACCCTTTTCATCCCGGTTACAGTTTTCATTTGCCCTGTACGATGGGCGCTGTAAGTGATGAAAATGGGGGATGTTGGCTTATCTGGCACCCGCAGCTCACAGCCAAAGTGTCGTGAGAGCGTGGGAGCGAGCGAGGGGGAAAGGGAGGGTGCTCCGGTGCAAGCGCTGTTGTTATTAGCATCTGGTGCTAGCTGCTCTAACGGAAGAAGAATATGTTTCTACAATGATGTGGAGGGAGAGTCCTCTCCAGACAGACTAACTACAGCTCAGTGAGGTAAAGGACTCTTGAGTGTTTAGATAGTTCACTTTAGTCTAAGTTATCTCAGTGGGTCTCAAACGTTTTGATCACAATTTATGTAAACACATATTTCCAAGGCACTCATAATTATTGGGATAAAACAGGTTTGAAATCATTCCAATGTATACTAAACCAGACATATCGTTTTAAACTGGAGAGATAAAAAAAATATGCATAACTAAAATAGTAAAATAAGATATGAATGAACAACAAAAATAAAATACGTTACATGTATTTGTTATTGGCTATGGTAGGTTATTGGTTATGTTCACATACTTATTTAATTATTAAAATGTAAACCGATCTTTTTCATATGGGTGTTTAGAGTTGTACCCCCTAGATCTAGTCTCTAGTAATTCTGCTTAAAGTGCACCAGATTGAAGCATTTTACTTTAAAATGTTCAAACATTTCTTCCCGGTATGCCTGAGAAGGCAGATATGCTTGTTTTTCTCAACAAGAACTGTTTTTTAAAAGTTGGACTGTTGCACTGTTGTAGCTTCAGTGGTTCTCAGGTTACAGTTACATAGCAGTGAATATAAACAGACTGATTAATGTGAATATTACTGTAAACTAACCTGTGTAAAAGTTTCTCGAATAAATGTAATTTTTTTGGTGGAAGAAGCATGTATCATTTTTTTACCCTGCCCCTCAAAGAATCGGAATTGAGAACCGTTAAGAACCGGAATCGAAAAGTAGAATCGGAATCGGAATCGGAATCGTGGAAATTCAAACGATACCCAACCCTAGTTCTGTCCAATATTTAACCAGCGCTGGGTTGGGAAACTACCCAGATTGGGTTGTTTTTAACCCAGCATTTATAAGAGTCTCGGGACTTGGCTTTGGAACCGAAGGGGGCCCTTGAGCAAGGCTCCAAACCCCCAACTGTTCCCTGGCACCGGACAAACTGGCGGCCTGTATGCTCTGACCAGTGGCGGCGCCAGAGATTTTCTCTAGGGGGTGCTGTGGGGTAGCTTGACGTTTCATAGAGGGTGCTTCAACATTAAGGGTTTCCCATTAATGCACCAGCGCTACAGTTGAATTTTCTACTGCAACACTCCCCACACGCACACACAGTGCACCCGCGACTGTTACAATGAAGGCTCGATAATCAGCTCACGGCATATAGGTGTTAGCAGGGGTAAAGTGCTATTTTTACAAGTGGGGAGTGGACCTCACCTCCTATAGGAGGGTCCGGGGGCATGCTCCCCCGGGAAGATTTTTTAAAAAATATTAAAGTTGAAAGCATCAATCTGGTGCACTTTGAGAGCAACATGAAGAGATCTATGGATACATCTCTCAACACCGATGAAACAGAACGATAAACAGATTTTCTATTTCTTTATAGATATAGATGAGACCCACTGAGATAACTAGACTAAAGTGAACTATCTAAACACTGAGAGAGTCCTTTACTTCACCTGAGCTGCACCGCTTTTTTGTGTGAAACCGCTCAATGACCTACCTCTCCCGTCTCGCACCACACACCATGACGGCTGTCACGTTGGCACATTTCACTTCTTTCTTTCAGAATGAGGCAAAAAGTATTAAAAGAGGTGAAAATCACTACAAGTCTGGGCATGTTGAGAGCTGTACATACTAGGGGTGTAACGGTTCACAGAAGTCACGGTTCGGTTCATACCTCGGTACACCAAGGAAAAGCAAAAAAAAGTCCCAAATGCATAATTTTTTGTTGTTGTTATTTATTTTTAACAGTAGTGCAAGTTTTAGTATGAAAATAAGGAACTCTAACATTTGGAATCATTAACTGTATTACACAGTTAAAAACAAACCACACACAGTAACACACACTCAGATGGCCATATCATTTATAATGGCTGATGTCAAACAAAAAGGTTAAATAAGCTGTACAACTAAAAAGAATGTCTTGAAAATATTAAATTAAATAAGAAAGTGTTTCAATCACAATCAATAAAAGGCAATACAGAACTGTATAACATCTCCTGATAAATATAAAACTAAATAAAATCTGTACCTTTTAGGAGCAATGTCTAACATGTGTAATTAACTTGTGAGTGTGTGAGGCCATTATGCCTAACTAAAGGTACTCAAGCTTTACTCTATTTTCAAGTTTTTCTTCAAAAAGATGAGTTTGTCTACGTTGTCAGTAGTGAGGGCAGATCCGTTGGCGGTAACTATGTCACCTGCCGTCGAGAAAACCCTCTCGCTGGGGACTGAGACTGACTTGGATGTGATTGAGCATGTTTGACGTGTTACCACTAGCATACCGCACCGCTGTCGAACAACGCCGACACACCGTCCTCGTCCGATCCACAACTCGCACTCCATCATTGTTGTAGTCCACAGGGAACCCGAAATGTTCCCACACAGCTGATTTAAAAGAAGCAGGTGGGTCTTCTATCTCCTGTGTGTTGTGTGAACTCGCCATAGCTGCTGACTTTTCTTCTTCATGTATTGTGTACGTTTTGTTGTGTTTTGTTCTTGTTCTTCATTTGTTATTTACGGGCGGCTGGCTTTTAGGCGCAATACCGCCCCCTGGATTATATATAGTGTATTACTGCCCTGAGTGACAGACTTTTTTCCCACTCGTAAAAAAACGGCGTATTCGCCGTGTGACTGCATGTGCCGAACCGTGACGTCCGAACCGTGAAGTCCGAACCGTGACGTCCGAACCGTGACGGTACGGGACGAATACGGATACCGTTACACCCCTAGTACATACACAAAAGGGGAGTTAGTCGGTTCCATAAGAGCCAGCATGCGGGACCGGGATTCTGGGATTTGTAGTCTTTCTAGTTGCGTATTTTTCATAGTCTTATATTTCATCAGTTTTAAGACAAACTGTGACTTTTTTTACATGGAAATGATTTTTTAAGATTGACAAACATCATATGTGTAATTCATGGCACAATTCAAACGGGATCGAAAGATACGTTTTCTCTCTCCATTGACTTCAATACATACTAGGCTAGTTTGAGACAAGCGAGACTGACACAGACCTGCGCAATTGCGATCAACGTCTTGCTAGTGCGTTGCATGATGTTTAGTCATTTTGTCCGACTTGCTCTGGAGGCTCGCCTACATGAGACGTTGAAATCTCGCGGGACAAAGACACCTGCAGACTTGAGAGTGAGGCGGCGCAGTTCCTCTCCACAGGCTGCGGAAGCGAAATGCTTGATGGGAAACGACTCGCTGGTATCTCGAGCTGAGCGCTCATTGGTGGTTTTTACCACGTGCTGCTGAAGAAACTCTCCAATTGGCTCGGCAAAAGTTTGTTGTTGTTTTGTGTCAGTTTTACGTCGCCACTTCCGTTCCCATTTTTCATCATTGTTCCACAATGTTTATCATCATGAAATTAATATCTATATATGTTATACTATACTTGCACTGCTTACCGTTTTCATTCTTTATATATCTTAGCATATTCATACACACTGTTCATACTGCTCACAGGCTGCTGTGTATATCTAGTGTATTCATACCCCTCACTGTTTATTCATCATTCAATTCATTCTATATTTTATTCTGTAGATTGTGTACATTACTTTTCACTTTACTGCTTGTTGCACTCCTGGTTAGAAGCTAAACTGCATTTCGTTGTCTCAGTACCTGTAATAACAATAAAGTTGAATCTAATCTTGAGCAGGAACAAATGTATTTACTTAGTACATATCTGACATTAACGATTAAACACATTTGTGCATTCTTTATAAATGCAAACCGAGTCAAGCCGACTCTGGAGGTGGCGGTATAGAGTGGCGAAGTCACGCCCATCTACTTCCGGTCCATGGGACCTTATTGAGTGGTGAAGTCCCTCCCCTTCCGGTGGACCTCCATGGGACCTTATTTCGGAAAAAATATGTATTGAAGTCAATGGAGACAGAAAGATTATCTTTCGATCCCGTTTGAATTGTGCCACGAATTACACATATGATGTTTGTCAATTTAAAAGATAATTTTGCTAGACAGAAAAAAAAAAATGTGTCGTAAAACTGTGAAGTAACACATTATTTTGTGTGAACCGCTCAATGACCTACCTCTCCCGTCTCGCACCACACACCAAGACGGGCGTCACGTTGGCACATTTCACTTCTTTCTTTCAGAATGAGGCGAAAAGTATTAAAAGAGGTGAAAATCACTCCAAGTCTGGGCATGTTGAGAGCTGTACATACACACAAGGGGAGTTAGTCGGTTCGTAAGAGCCAGAATGCGGGACCAGGATTATGGGATTTGTAGTCTTTCTAGTTGCGTATTTTTCATAGTCTTCTATTTCAACAGTTTAGACAAACTGACTTTTTTGACATGGACATTTTTTTTTAAGATTAACAAACATCATATGTGTAATTCATGGCACAATTCAAACGGGATTGAGAGATAATCTTTCTCTCTCCATTGACTTCAATGCATAATTTTTCAGAAATAAGGTCCCATGGGGCGGAAGTAGATGGCCGTGACTTCGCCACTCTATTTCGGAAAGATTATAGAGGTTTCTCAATACTCAAATTTTCCCTCCTCGACTCCTATAACCGAGGATACACTGGCCGTTTCTCAATCGCGAGGATATTGGCTTCCAAGCCAATATTTCAAGGATGCTACGTCATCAAGTGGCGCAGCAGGACCGTTCCAATGTCCAGCATACTTGGAATTCCACCGAGGCCGCGTCCTTGGTTTGGGGGAAATTTCGAGGCTGCACATGGGTAGACTTTGCGTCCTTCAAATCCCCACAATGCTTTGCGCACGGACCAATTTCAAAAACCCTTGCGGAGAATGGCTGAACAGACACAGCACACATTTAAATGTAAGTATGTAGTGGTGTAGAACATGTGTTGGTAAATATGTTACTTTGTTACATTTGTTATCACCAAAAATGTGTTCCGTGAAAGTCAAGCAAGTTCATAATTAGATAGACATCGTGAGGTATTTATTTTCGGTACAGTTTATGTTGAAACCGTTAGAGAGAGTGGCACACTTGTTAGCCTGTTCCATTCTTCTTTGTTTTCTGAAGCCGTGGCTTGGAAGCATACTTGCGACTACCAAGCCAGCATCCTCGTGATTGAGAAACAACACTGATGGTTCCTCCACGGCTCCTCCGCGGATGCATTTCCGGGAACGGTGGAGGCGTGACGCAAGGCCGGACTGATCTCAGCCAATCACAGCTCTGCATGCATCACCTGGATATTATTTTATTAACTGCTTTCATCGCGACGCGATGTTTACAGTGAGAACAGCTGTGAGGTCCGTGCAGAAAGCAGAGCAGTGTGTATAATATATATCACTCAGTGTAACAGGCCTACTCTCTTTATTTGCTTTAGTTTAGTAGATATCTACAAACAAAGAGTCGATATTTTTCTAAGACCATTTAGTGCTTCACATAATAAAATACACAACGGCTGTAGCCTGATTATGCTTTAGGAGCTGTAGGTGTGTGGTACAGTGTGTAGGTGTGTGTGGTACAGTGTGTAGCTGTGTGTGGTACAGTGTGTAGGTGTGTGTGTGTGTGTGTGTGGTACAGTGTGTAGGTGTGTGTGTTGTACAGTGCGTAGATGCGGCGGACAGACGGTCAGTTGGTTTGGTGTCCTCTGCTTACTTTTAATACTTGTAAATACAACTTTTGGCCCGTAATTTCAATTCCCCATTTCAGCGACCAGAGAGAGAGAGGGGGGGGGATATATCCAGTCTCTGATTGTGTTACGTTATTATGAGAGTGCTCTCATACTTGTTTGATTCTGAAATTGTATATATTTATTAGGGCTGTCATTAATACGCATTAATAACGCGTTAACGCAAAAAAAAATTAACGCCACTAATTATTTTAACGCGATTAACGCATGTGTCTTTTTTGTCCTCGGCCGCCCCGTAGTTTCAGAGCGCATCGAGTTTAACCCTCTGAGACCCACGGGGCCGTATACGATCCCAAATATGACGTCGTGTTCAAAGCGTCATAACTTCTCAGCTGTTTGAGCCAGAGACATGCCGTGTTTTTCCTCTTAAAGGTGAGGTGTCATGGCCATTTCCACTGATCATAATTCCATTGTTGAGGTATACTAAAATAGAAAAATACTGTGCAATTTTCCAAACTCACATTGGTTTCGCAGACAGCATCTCTGTAAAGTGTGTGTATTCACTTTCTCCACTAAACGGCTCGCTGCAGCTGCTCCCCCCCCTCCCTGTGAGCCCAGTGTGCTCCGATTGGTCAGCTCGGCCCCTCTGTTCTGATTAGTCAACCACCAGAGAGGCTCCGCTCCGAAAAGTGGCTTCAGTTAGCTGCTAGCTAGCTGAAAACACCAACGGTAGCACACACCATGATATATGCCAATATATACACCTTACACACCCCGCAGGACCTCCATAACATGTACAGATTCGAGTATAGACATTTGAGGCGTAGAACGGAAGAAGAGTACGTTATTTTTACCCGTAATAAACTACTACTTTGTTTGATGAAAAATCAAATCATGGTTTGCTATATATGAATGATATGTTATAGGAGCAAATACTTCAGGGAAGAAAGGCTACCAAGTATTTTCTATCAAACTTTATTTTAGAAATGTACAAAATGAACATAAATATACATATATACACGGTATATCATCCATTGCTCCCCGCCGTCTTGCAAGCTACAGCCGGCTGAGGCATCAGAGTGGTCACCCCGCAGAAAGCCTGATCCCCCATTGTGCGGAGTTTGGTCCTCGGGGGGCGAAGCCGATGGTTAGTTGTAGAGCGGAGGTTGCGTGTGGAGGTTTGAGATGTGAGAAGTTCCTTCAGGTATGGAGGAGCGTTCCCGTGGATGCATTGATGGGTCAGGAGTGCGATCTTGTATTCGATCCTGAATGAGACAGGAAGCCAGTGGAGGCAATGAAGAACGGGTGTGATATGGTGGTATTTTCTCACCCTCATCAGGATCCTAGCGGCACTGTTCTGTACATATTGAAGCTTCTGAAGGCTCCTGCTCGGAGTCCCAATGAGGAGAGAGTTGCAGTAATCGAGCCTTGAAGAGACAAAGGCATGGACCAGTTGTTCAGCATCTGACAGGGAGAGTGTGGGACGGAGTTTTGCAATGTTCCTGAGGTGGTAGAAGGAGGTTTTGCACAAGTGTTTGATGTGGGTGTCAAATGTTAGATGTCTGTCAAATCTAACACCCAGGTTGGTAACTGCTGTGGAGAGGAGTATGTTTTGTCCGGAAAAGGTGATGCGGGTTATGGGGGATGACTGGACCTGGTTTGCCAACTAAAATAGCTTCTGTTTTGGAGCTATTTAGTTGCAGAAAGTTTTCTCGCATCCAGGCCTTTATCTCCTCAATGCAGGTGTTAAGGGATGTTGATGGGAGCGGTGACGATGATGGTGACAGTGAGGAAGCATGTGGGATAGGGTCTGTCTTTATGTATAGCTGCGTGTCATCAGCGTAGCAATGGAATGATATTCCATGCTTGCTGATGACACGGCCAAGGGGCAGAGTGTAGAGGGTGAACAGAGTGGGCCCAAGGACCGACCCTTGAGGGACACCACAGGTGACAGGGTGTGTCTGGGACCTCGCACCTCCCAAGGAGACGTACTCTGTTCTTCCAGACAGGTAGGACTGGAACCAGCTCAGGGCGGAGTCAGAGAGTCCAATGGTGTGTTCGAGGCGCTGAAGGAGAATGTTATGGTCGACAGTGTCGAATGCTGCAGTCAGATCCAGGAGGATGAGGAGAGATGGGGATCCAGTGTCAGCCGCCATCAACAGGTCGTTTGTGACCCTGACCAGAGCTGTTTCAGTGCTGTGGGCGGAACGGAAACCGGACTGGAATTTTTCATAGAGGCCGTTTAATTGTAGATGGTCCTGAAGCTGGGCGGCAACTACTTTTTCCAGCACCTTGACTAGAAATGGGAGGTTGGAGATGGGCCTGTAATTGGAGAGGATATCTGGTTCTAGGGTGGGTTTTTTGAGAAGGGGTCTGATGACGGCAGTTTTAAGAGCCAATGGAACATGACCAGCCTTGAGGGAGCTGTTGATGACGCAGGTGATCATGGGACTTATAGCCGAGATGTTTGATTTGACAAGGGCTGTGGGTAGAGGGTCTAGTGTGCAGGTGGAGGGTTTCATCTTGCAGGCGATGTCCTCAACCTCTTGCTGAGAGATCTCCGTGAAGCAGCAGAGCGGTTGGAAAATCCCATGCTGTGGGTTAACAGTTCAGTTGTTGTAGTTGCTGTATATGCAATATAGCCTAAACATTGCATCTGTACTTTGGCACTGACCTAATTTCATGCCGTCTTGGATATATATCTATGTATATGTAATTATTATGTCATGTAGTTGATATTTACAATTGCTCTTGTTTCTGTATTCCTTCAGTTTCACACTGATTGCTTAGTAAAGCCTCAAAACATCACCTCGTGGTCCTGAGTTTTGCTTTGTGAGAGTGTTTATCTCGCTGGTTAACCGAGAAGGAGATATCGGCGAGGCCAGTACAAAGGCTACTAAGTATTTTCTATCAAACTTTATTTTAGAAATGTACAAAATGAACATAAATATACATATATACACGGTATATCATCCATTCCTCCCCTTATAGGCGTTGTCCCCTTGTCGCCGTCTTGCAAGCTACAACCGGGGCTGAGGCATCAGAGTGGTCATCCCGTCTCGATCATGTATTGTCCGCCAGATACGCCAGGAGTTTCCTGATCTGGCTGGATGAAATCAAATGCAAATCACAAAATATTATATAATAGAAACGTAGTTGTTTTAGATTCGTTAGTAGTAGTTGTGGTAGGAGTGTGTATCTCAACACCGTTAGCTTGCCAGCTAATATGCTAACCTAGCTTTCTTGTTTACCTTGGTAGCATATGAACGTTAGCTCGGAGAAAAGGCAACTAATGTAGTGTAATAAAACCACTATGAACAAAAGCTAGTGGTTCATATTAGGCTAGCAATAACGTGTTTACAATTGCAATCTTATACAGTAGTCTGCTACGTTCGGTCATTCGTTGTAGCTGGCATGGAAACAATGTTTTCGCCTAGCATGTATAGCTAGCCTCGTTAGCATGCACAGAGCCGCATCGCAGCTCGGAGGAAAACTGGCCGTAAGGGAAATCACCCGGATTATACTGTATGAGTATTCCGTGTGTGAATGCAGACATTCTCCTGCCATGACAAACATGTAAGGCCATCTGCTGACATTGTAGTTTATATATGTAAACGTTAGCAACTGAGTTAGCCCAGTTAGCACTGTGTCAATGGCTTAGCACCCCAAAAAACGTTTACCCATTTTCACAGTTGTGGTAGATATAGCTTGCTAATTTTAAACATCATAAATACACAAACAACAATGAATACTTACAGGTTGTACCCGAATCTCCCGCTGGTCCAAACAAAGTAGGAACAGCATCCTCCTTCAGTGTCCTACGCTGTACAAATCCGGCATCCAAATCCAACAGTGTTAGGCTGGCAGAGGGTGCGGCCAGCGCCGCTGGGTGTGTGGCCATAGCTCTTCTGGATTGGTCCATTTAGTTCCGGGTATGTGCTTACGTAAGCACGTACCTGGAACCAAATGGAAGAATCAAATGGATGATGACGTTTCACCAACGAGGGGTTTTGGGGAGGTATTTTCTGTTTTAGAGTTTTACTCGCTACAGGGTGTACTTTGAGGGTTTTGACTCTGCACACCGTTTAAATGCATAAAAACCTTCATAACACACAAGGGGACGGGTAATAACCGGAAAAGCATGACATGTGTCCTTTAAAATACCATCTACAAGCTGATGCTGACAGCCCCGCTCCTGCCGCCCGCTTGTGGCAGACCACACTTCCACGCTCACTGGCAGGCCCGGACTGGCCATCGGGAGGACCGGGAGGGTGTGTGTGTGTGTATGTGTGGCGCGCCGCGCGAGCGAGGCACACCTTACGTGTTATTGTTGTTGTTAGCATCTGGTGCTAGCTAGCTGCGCTAACGGATATAAGGAGCTGTTTCAATGAAAACAGAGGAGCGACATTTCGCCGACAACTGCGCCGAGCACTTGACTTTATGCAGGTAGCCAGACAGTGGGACATTGTACGAAAAGTCAGCACACTCAGCACGGATAGTGCGCGCAACATGATTGCAGCGTCCAGGCAGCTCCCGTTCGAGCATATATGCCTTGAGCTGCACATAG
This sequence comes from Gobionotothen gibberifrons, assembly GCA_943591055.1. Taxonomy (NCBI): domain Eukaryota; kingdom Metazoa; phylum Chordata; class Actinopteri; order Perciformes; family Nototheniidae; genus Gobionotothen; species Gobionotothen gibberifrons. The sequence goes on from CALSBZ010030153.1 coordinate 13,798, forward strand.
CTCCAATGATCCATCACAGTGTCTCCACACACACACACACACACACACACACACACACACACCACACACACACACACTTTGTATTATTGTATTGTATTCTCGAGGTTCCAGGTTGAATTGAGGCGAATATTTGTAATATTTGTGTTTAATATTCATGAATATTTGTCATTGTTCAAATGATAATAAACAAACATATAAAGCATATTTGTCCACTCATATGTTGATAAGAGTATTAAAAACTTGAAAAATATCCCTCTAAGGTACATTTAGAACAGATACAAAATGTGCGATTAATTTGCGATTAATCGCGATTAAAGGAGGGGTAGGTAAGTTTGAGAACTGCACAAAAATTCAAAAGTACACAATCGAAAAGAATCCGCCCCTTCATTCATACTTCCTACAGAGCACCTCCTCCAACACACGTGAACGTGCATCTGACCTCAGTGAAGACTTGATCAACGCGGAAAAACATCATCATCATCATGGCTCAATCAGATGTAAGAAAACAACACCTAAGATCATGATAATGAATGTAAAACAAATGTATAACAAAGTTATTGTCAGTGCTTATATTTGTGAAGCTAGCATGTTTGTTTTGTGAAAATGTATTACAAATGTTACGTCTAGCTGACGAGAGCAGGCTGCGCTAACGTTACATATCAGGCACAAAAAAGGTTATCAATACTACACAGCCCAAGTTGGTTTTGAATGTTCATTTGAAATGTTTAGCGTATTCATCTATCATGTTTGTCGACGAACGAAATACAGTACCTAATTACCTAGCTACCAGGGGTTGACTGGGACTAAAAATCAGCCCGGGCATCTCGACCGGCCCACCTCGGTCCGCTAGTAAGTCGTCAGCGGGGGGGGTGCTAGTGACTAATCCGACCGGCCCGTTTAATCAACGGCCCACCGGTATGCCAGTCCACCCCTGCTAGCTACGCTACACAGCGTCTGCTAAATGAGTAAATATAAATGCTATGCTACCTAGCGTTTGTTTATGTTGTTATCGGTGACACATAGGAACGTTGATTTTGAATTATAATCTCTTGTTTCGCTTGTTAGAGCTTCCAGGATGAGAGCATGGTTTCCTCTGACACCGAGTACACTCCAGAACCATGCACATCTGGTCAAAGAAGAGTGGCCCGGGGTAGAACCAGAGGACGTGCCAGAGCAACGAGGGGGCGAGGAAGAGGACGAGGACGAGGACGGGGAGGTCAGACTAACACAGGTCTTGGTCAAGAGGACCTTCAGAGAGTTGAGAATCTGCAAGCTCAAAGGATTGCAGAGGAGCAGGTATTTGTAGCTGGTGTGCAACAGTATTTATAGAAGCATATATTTACATGATTTATTTTTTTACCTCAACACCACCAATAACCAACAATAACTCGTCTTAGTCAGTGGCTTCTCTGTGGACACACAAGACCTCTTTGTGGACAATAAAGCTCTGTTCAATAAAGATATTTGTGATCTATTGCTTTATAGGCCAGAATTCAAGGACTGTCAACAATCCCATCAACTGCTGGAGCTCTGCCTGACACGGGACCCAAGTCTGATGTTTGACCTCCTCCGCTTCACATCAGATGCGCCTCCACCTGGCCCTCCTGCTGAAGGTCAACCCACTTGGTGTTTCTGCCATAATTGCAGAGAAATGTCCACAGATGTGGAACGGAAGTGCTGTGGGCAAACTCATGACTCCTGTGTTTCAAGCCTTCCACACATGGAAGTTTACATTTTGCAGGAGGGGGTCCTGCGCCTTGCAAGACGGATCTGGAACGATATCCGGGCAGTGGCTGATCTTCCAGACACAGGGGAGAGCAACAAACAGTTCCGCTATGCTGCATACAGACAATTTGTTGTGTGGCAATATGGAGCCCTGGGACAGGGTCACCGAGTGATTATTCCCAGTTGCTGTGTCTGGAAGATACGCGACCGGTACCCAGATCCACATGGACAGTACAAAGGCTTCATCCCCAGTAGGGTATAAGCTCACAACAGTCCTGTATTTCTTTTTACACTATTTCTGTTCTGAAATTTCAAAGTTGTTTAAATAAAATCTTTAAAATGATCAATGCCTTTTCCTTTTAGCATAAACAATGAAGCGATTACATTTATTATTTATTTACAGCATGTATGAATGACGACAACCAAATGTGTTATGAAACCTGTTTATTGTATTGGAACATCATCAAATATTCAATATTGCATGAATATTATAATCTACAACATATATAACAACTATAAACATATGTACACAAAGGAAGAAATGGTGTGTCGGCAGAGGTTTCCAGCCTGTTGATTACAGGACAGGATGTGCACGTGGCATATTGGTGCTGGGCCAATCCTCTATTCCTTGGGCAGTGATCGTCCTTTAAAATAAAAAGCACAATTACATATATGACAGTAATTACAGCATATCAACAACACCCGCATTACTGACATGCAGTGAAAAACACTTTTCAATGTCATACCTATTGTGGGTTCAAAGATGATTTGAAAAGCAAAACGACTAGACTCTTTAGTGGACTAAGGACACACTTTCATATGGTTGAGCCATTACTTTGTTGAAATAACTGTTGTAGATCATAATTAGTAGCTCTGAGGTTTAGAAAGTGATGTTTTGTGCAACCTGGCATAATTGTTGACACTTTTTTTTTTAACTAGCTTTTGCTATAACGTTTCCACTTGATCAATCTACATTATCGTAAGCCAACTCACCTAGCCCTCTGCTGATTTGCTTCAGCAACAGCTCCTGGATGGTTGGGGCAGGGGCACCTGACAGAACCCCATGTTGACGGGGATCATCTGGCCTCTCGGCTCTGATCCTTGGCATCCCCTTGGAAGCAGACAATCTTCGCCGCAGGATAGCACTCTGGAGGTCGGGGATGTAGCTGTAATCCTTCTGTACTTTCAGTGTGTGCAACCTCCATGCCCTGGACCTTTTGTTGTACAACTTCCTGTATCTGCCATAAAAGAAAAGTTACACATTAGTGAAATGTTCATATGACCGTACATTGCACAGTAGTTTGCATTTCCACATTAAATGCCATCAATGACTAAAACAATAACATGCATTGTTTTATTACAATGATTTTTTTTCATAGCATTGGATCAGCCTTGACTAAGCAAGCACCTATAAGGTAATAGACTACAATGCATAGGAGTAATATTATTACAACATACTGAATAGAGCCATCTTGTTTTCTCTTTGCTGGTCTGTGGATGTGGTGATTGTAGTCTAGGCCAGCTAGCAGTGTCCGAGCTGCATATACCGCTGGGGAGAAGCTGAAGCGCTTGCTTGCATACATGAGAATGTGATTGTTGAAGGACTCCAGGTCTGCAGTTGATCTGAGAGCACAGTGAAAACAATATACATTATTTTTTTCTGGTTATACCATTTGATGCATACAAGCACCACATTCAAAATAACACAGAAGTATTGACGTATGGGAAAACAGTCAATTGAACATAGACCTTGGCTGGTATACCTGAAACGCAGATATTTGTGGACGTTCTTCAGCCAACGTGCATTGAGAATTATATCAGTAAGACTCTGGTGTGCCACGGAGCCCTGCTCGATCCACTCCTTCTCTCTGCTCTCCAACAAGGGGCCATGGTGACAGGCTCCAAGGGCCCATGAATGTTCTCCTGTGACATGGTGCAGGAGTCCAGTCCACATGTCCTGAGAAAAAACAGATACAAATGTGTTGTGAATTCTGAGGGCAGCAAGCGAGCAAACCCAGTTTGCACAAACCACAGGTGAACAGTCAGAAAAATAACCCGACCTGTTGACCAAGGTCTAGCGAGCACTTTTATTCTGATGTTTTGTCCAAAGTATTAGTATATGTTACCATTTGGTACAACAAGTCACATAAGGCGGAGACATGAGTAGATCAACAGTAAGTGTCACCGCTTGGTTTGTTTACGGGTTTGATTCCTGAATGTTCCGAGTCTGTGTCTGGCTAAAAGGGTCTGATAAATCTCAGTCACCTTTACATAAATGCAGCATTGGACATAATGGTGTAAACTAAATGCCCTGTATATTAGTAATTACATTACTCTGAAAATTATAGTTATGGATGAGGAAATGGCATCAGGCACTGATTGCATGTTGATTTGAGCTTTATTATTTACTTTAGTATTACATTATTATAAATTATTTCATTTGATGATATTTTTTTTGTAATACTTACTACATACTACAAAGAAGTCTTCATAATTGTCGCCAGTTTTACAGCAGTACCAGAAGTGGTTACAGATGTCTTTTTTCCACATCTGTAGTATGGAGCACCCCTTTTGCTGCCCTGCCTGGACATTGAACAAAATATTTGTTATGGGACATCAACTGGGTTTATGAAAACAGGGTTGATGTAGATGATTTCAATGAAGTACAGCATATCTATTTATTTATCTATCTTTCTTTTGAGAGATAATGGACTTACGGTCAGAACTTTTTTCCCCAAGTTTTTGGACCCATGCCAGATGTCCAGAGAGTGGTGGATTCCGCTATCTTTGAAGTCCCCTTTGCCTGAAGGACAAAAACAAGTCATGAAACAAATATGCTATGTTATAAACCAAAAATATGTCCAGTCATAATAATAGTCTGGGACTTGCTGCAACAAACCCCTGAAGAAAACTACATTTCATCCACTTACTGAAGAGGGCTGATATCTGCATATGAGCATCAGTGCAAATTTCTGTCACATGCAGCTCTTCACGGAGTGTCTCAATGGTCCCTTCTCCATTATAACAGAATTTCTCTGTGTTTCACGCTTGTCAATGTTGATCATGCAGATGATCATTTTCGAGTCATTGTCCATGGCAGTGTATGTGCAGTATTGTGCACAGAATCCAGGACTGTCCATCCGAGCATCTCCTTTGAATCGAAATGAAAACAAAGACAGCAAAAATGGATAAGTACATAGTTCCATATTGCGATAAACATTCAATTGCATGCTGCTCAAAATGCATTAAACAACACTTAGCAACCTTAGGTCAGGCTAGCGTTTTGTATCTCACACAAAAACAACAACATTGAAAATATTGATTCACATCTATTAAAAAGTGGCCTGGTATAGGCTCACACTCAACATGAAGAGTAGAAATTACACTCAACCACAATTAATGAAGTACTAGAATGACATGTTGTGCACATTTGATTGCATTTTTGTTCTACTTTCACACAATTACTTTTGAGTTCTTTACTGAACTTTATTTTAATTTGTTGCTGTGTTTGGTCTTTCAATCCCCATGCATCTGCCCTGCCAATACTGCTTCTGGGGAACAAATACAGTTATATACCATGGTGTATAGTTTGTGCTAGTGTGTGTGTCTCCAACTTACCCAAGATCACAACAGGCCCTTTAGGGTGAAGCTGGGTGATGAGTTTGGCCCTCTTCTCATTCCAGAAGTCCTTTATACTGTCCACAAAGTAAGAGTCCTGGATTCTGAAGAAGGAGGACCTCTCCACCATCCCCATTTTCATGAACCGGAATAGTAGTGAAATCTTGGCATAGTTGTTGCCAGAGAGCAGTATGTTACTGGCCAACATGAAGTCCCCAACCAGCATCCCATACTTTAAAGTGGGCTGGGAACACCATTTCCATACAGTGTGACCATGAAGACACATCTAAAAAAAGACACAGGTGGAGAACACAGCACAGTACTTTAACAACAATTACTACTGCGTGTATGACACATATGCAGAAATCAGTCCAAAACTTGTAATGCCAAATGATGCAAAAGAAATACACACCCATTCAACGATAGCTGCTGTGCCCCTGGACTTGACACTGATTTCAAATGGCCCAGGAGCACGGCACTCAACATTGGTTGTTGGGTCCATAGCGGTGCACATCTTCACAGGAAGAACCAGATATTTTGCCAGTTGGTGTACACTGTCATGATACACAATGGATGCAGGATGGCCGATAATGTCATCCTCAACCAGGACTTTAGCCGGCTCTGGAAATGTATCTGTTGCAGTTGTATGATATTGGGTGTCATCTATACTGTCGTACACAGAGTCCTCCATGCTAATAGCCAGCAGTGCATTCAAGTTAATCCGTGTCGTTATAGAACCGCCAGTCCTGTTACAAAAAAAAATAGCTATGAAAAATTAAAAAAATAAACAGTAAATGATTGACTATATACTGTGCCAAAGGGTGTTGAACCTACCGCACACAAATACGAGGCACGTAATCTTCATCCTCACTGTTAGCCGAGTTCGAGTCCACTTCCCTGGTTTCATCTTCCTCTAATGATGACACAGACTCTGTCTCCTTGTCAGGACACCATGACTCATCTTCCCAGTCAATACTGGGGGGGAAACAATAATTTCAGATATTTATCTAGACAATAAATTCCCCCAAAAACAAGTGCAGCAGGGGAACTGGCAGAAGCTGAGCTGTTCGTGGGCACAGCCCATACGAAGTATAACTTACATTGAGTTTTGAATGTCGTTGAATTCATCAACATTGATGAGGCCAGTGTGTAGGTCTTGTGAGGACATACTAAACAGACAAAAAAAATACAATGGACAGGATGTCACATGACCACAGCTCACTAAAGTAAAGCAGGGACCAAGACTTTATTTAAAATGTGTGCCTGGGAAATATTTTGAACACCATCTCTCACTGCAATTACCATACCTTGCATCCAATTTGCGAAGAGCAGTCTCCTCCTCTATACTTTCTACGGAGAACCGTTCATCTCTGCAAAAAGGTAAAATTGAAAATAATTACAGAATTGCTTTTGAATCTGTTTACTGGACATAGAATGATTCTTCGTTCTCTAAAAAGCACACAACATAGGACTGTTGCTAAGAAGATAAAATACCAGTCTTTGGTTGGTTTCATAAAAAATGTATGTTTCACATGGTTGATGCTCATTATTTAAAGAGCAGTGACAAAGCATGTTGAACATACTTCGGGTTCATTTTGTAGGCCTGAACCACAAGCATATCCAAATGTAGCAATATTTACTTTGACACCTATGAACTAGGCTTGTAATGCAATCAGGTCTGCAGACTTGCTATTGTTCTCTATGATAATTAGTTTCTCTAACCCTTTGCCTGAGATGGCTCTTAATGGGCTACCCCCATTCACATGCTAAAATAAGTTGCTCACACCTTGGTTTTACTTGTTGACCCCAGGTGTATGAACAATGCCATGATGTGGAGCTGTGAACATGTGTTTTTTCCTAATGTATCTGTGCCAAGGAGCACCACCATGTACGTAAACAAACGAGCTAGACACAAAAAAGATGCAAATATTTACATATTGCCCATCAATGAAAACATATAGAGAGGCGAAGTCCCTACCCTTCCGGTGGAGCTCCATGGGACCCCGGAAGCGGAAAAATATACATTGAAGTCAATGGAGAAAATGGAGAGGAAAAGGTTATCTTTTGATCCCGTTTGAATTGTGCCACGAATTACACATATGATGTTTGTCAAT